>JAVTVY010020872.1:0-79312 GCA_036873755.1 Hanleya hanleyi
ACAGGTACTCCATTCAAGAGGTATCGGTCCTGCATGCATAAGTCCGCATGCAGACGTCCCATCATATCGACCGAGTGACTCTCTGCTGTGGCATCCACTCTCTCCGTATAGCCGTCATTATCGGGACTCGCTTCCATATTGCCTGGGGTATCTCGGTAGAACAACGGGGCTGTCAAAAACGACTTTTTAGCGTCATGCCCGTAGGATAACAGTGTTTCGATGTAGGCTCGGTACGGGTACGTGTTTGTTGAGGCGCTTACTAGTTTATCACTGAAGGCTATATCCACTTGCTGGAATAGCGAATGAAGCCAGAGATTCACTGGACCCACGGGTGCATCTGCTTTGAGGACAGATCCATCTTTGTTGGTGAGTTTAGCTTTCACATATAGGTACGTATGGGCTAAATCCAGGTAGGCCGTATCTGCGTTGGTGATGGTGAATTCAATGGGGCCTGTGGCTGTAATGCTGGAAAGGGGGAGATGTTCCACCCATTGGCCCTCTTCGGCACTGGTCTGAGTAGGTGGGACGGTCCATAAATCAAATTCACTGTTTGTAGAAGGACACGACTCGGCGTGGATGAAAGCCATGTTTAAGAAAAGATATCCTGGGTCTTCGATGTGCGTCGTCGCTGGGTCGGTCGTCGACTGGTGCGTGGTCTCGGTGGCGCAGGTCTTTTATTCCCTACGGTGCGTTGTGCTTTGGCGACCAAGACGCCTCCTGCTTCTTTGGCTCGGCGTTTCAGTGCTTCTTTGGGTGCCGCACCGCCCAAGACATCACCCGCGACTTGCAGTCCACTGCGTACCGCTTGTTTGCCGATCGCTTTGATCCCACGCGTCACCAAGGGGAGGAACGTTTTGACGATGCTTCCGAGTATGTTCCCCAACCCATGTCCTCGTTGCATGCGTGTACCTGCAAAGACCGGAAAGCTACCCCCGGCCTGTTGGGTATAATAGTCCATATTGCTGCGTGCATCACACTCGTAAGGCACCTTCATTATGCAAAGTGAACCGCGCGGACTTGACGGAAATGAAGTGTCAGCACCACTTTCCCACGCTCGAATGCGATCGGTTGACCGGTGTCGTCTCTTATATCGATGACGATGGAGCTAATATCGGTCTGACTGACCGGTAGATACACGATGTGCCTGAAACTGTGGGTGACTTGAGCTCCATACGTGCCTTTCACCGGGCAGACGCGTAGTAGAGGTACGTTGCTGTCGCCGACAATGTGTGCATCGACCACGTCCGAGTAGATGTACAGGCCATACATACCACCACGCATGTCCATTGGGATGTGGGCTCTCTCGCCGGTGGGGCCAGCGTACCCCTGTAAATCGAGACCCAGCATTTGCTGTAGGGTAGGACTGAGTTCGACACTCACGTTGGGGCTGAGCGTGAGACTGGCCTTGTCGTTGTGTGCATTGTAATCGAAGTCCACATGATTTTTGAAGGGGAAAGATTTTATGGGTTGTGAAGTATTCGTGACGTCCCTTAGAGACTTATAATGCATCAGACTTCTCAGTCCACCCATGAACTCCTTGGGGGTATCGTATTGACCTTCGGGTAGTTTGAGTCGGGTTTCTTGTCCTTCGTAGGTCACCTCGTACCATACTTCATTGGCTCGCACGTTGTACCACGAGTAAGGGTATTGGATATCCACGAGTCCACATTCCCAGCGTTGCGGTAACTGGGTCACGTACTTGGTCAAGGTGTTGTCAGGAAACACATCAGCCGAGCTGTTACTGGGTAGGGTGAGGTAAAACATGACGACTGAGCTTTCCTGCTGCTGCTGTTGGTTTTAATACTTCTCCCAGCCCTTGGGCGCTAATCGTCGTGATGGTCGCGGTGACTTAGATCTTGGTGGTTGCAGGGGGTGGCGTGGTAAAAGGGGTGAAAAAGTAGGTGCCCGCCGTGGTGGTGTTTTGGGGGGAGACTCCGGTCCCCACTCGGTTTCCAAAGAAGGTTGTGGGCCACTCGGCGATTGCTGGGTCCGCTGCATAAAGGCCCAGCGGTGGGGGTTCCCCACCAATTCATGTGGTACATGCATGTCTTTCAAGCCTTGAGCGAAGACCTCCCATCCTCGCGGATCCGTGTGCGACCTGCGTTGACGCATCAGGTCATTCACTAAATCCGTCATGTGGGTACCGGGGACCACCTGATTCTGTACCAGGCGTTCACCTTTATCATTCCAAGTCATGTTAGGATTCTGTTTCATTCGTTGTAATACCAGGCCAGCTTGTTTCTTGAACGATGCAGGTACACCCTTCAGGACTTCGTCTTCGACCCACTGTGGGGCTGTGGGTGGTACCCCTGGTAATGGCAGCTGCTGGAGCGATGCTGAGGTTGGTGGTGGTGGTGCTGCTGCTGGGGTAGAGCGGGTTTTGTATTGGTCCATGAACGTCATGTACCGCTGAAGCGTTTCATTGTACTGTTGTACTTTCTCACTGTCGCTTAACCCCGGTCGTTGTAAGATCTGACCCATCTCTTCATCGAATGTGTTTATCGTCTTCACCGTAGAGGGTACGAGGTTTTGAAGGAGCCGAGGTTCGACGAGGACCATTTTTTTCGTGTGGTTCATTGTCGGCCGAACAGTCCACCCAATACTGGACCCAACACGGGTATGGAAATAGACCAATAGGGGCTCCCCTAGATCCCAAAACGTCTATTTCCATAAACTTTGGCCACCGCACATGCGCAGAATGACGCTATTTCAACCCCACACCCAGCCCGTCAGATGCCCCTTTACGAATGCTTCACAATGATACCTCATACGACCCCATCAGACCATTAGTGGCCCCCCTAGCTCCAAAACGTCTATTTCCATACCCTTGGTCTACCGCGCATGCGCAGAATGACGCTATTTCAACCCCACAGCCAGCCCATCAGATGCCCCTTTACGAATGCTTCACATTGATACCTCATACGACCCAATCGGACCATGCAGCGTATTTGAATTCTGGGGACTACTTTTTCTCCGCGGAGGCGACCGCATCGCCGCCAGACATGACCGCATCACCGCGGAGGAGTACAAGGTCAAAGGTTAACCGAACTATAGTGGTCAAAACTTGGCACACAGCCAATGCTGATGCAATCCATAACATGTCAGTACATGCCTTGAGCTGGTGGCGCCCCCTGTCGGATTCTTTAGGGAAATCACGAGTTACCCCTCAAGTTTAAGTGCAAAGAGGTCAATGGGACCTTTTTTGCATGTATACTACTACTGATGTGATCAGCTCGTATCAACATTCAGTCAGCTCACTCAGGAACGGTCGCAACAGACCAAACAAGTACCTTTATTTTATTTGACTGCGAGCCATACCCTGTTATAGTTACCAATCTCGCGGATGGGAGCACGAGGTTTGTTGCGTGCCTCTAAAGGTACATATTACATCTTATAACAGCCTACAACTATAAAGGCGAACGTTCTATTTCCCACAAGACTATTCTAATATTTTGCAATATCTGTCTGCATATGTGTGTTCGGCCATGGGTGCGGAACGTCCATTCTCCCAGTGCTACGTGTACATGTATTTAGAACATTATTGCTTTGGAAACATGAAGATGAAAAGGTGCCTCAGTTTCAACCCTACCTGGCCTGGACTTTTTGTGACCTGTCGTGGCCTGGGGTGGGGGGCCGAAATGGCTCCCCCTCCTAATTATTTTTCTTACCCCGTGAGCTAGGGGGCTGAAACTTACCACATTATACTCTTCGGTCAAGCTCTACCAAAAAATGTAGAAATATCCAAGATGGCCGCTTTGATGACGTCACAGTGACGTCATTTTCAAAAACGGCATTTTTTGGTCGATTTTTCGGTCAGATTTTTCGAATAGTAAATATTAATGTGATGTGAAATAAAATAGTTTTTGCCCACTTTTCAGCGCAGAAAAGCAGAAAGTTTGAAGAAATATGACAAATACATCAATTTTCTGGGACCCCGCATGGCCGCCATCTTGAATTTACCCATGATTCTCTCCTCGGGGGGGCCATGCAAATGCGCTCAAAATGACCCCAATATGATAAACTATAAAGTCACGTTGTTGTTGTTCCGGAGATAGCGCAGAAAGTTTGGTGGGGGGGGGGGGCCATTTCCGCTCCCCCCATCCCCCCAGGCCAGGTAGGGTTAACAATTACAAGCGTCTGGTCCGTCATTCATAATTCAGCCGTCGTTCTTTAGAGAATATCCGCGTCCATAATCCAAAGACCTATTCCATATAACAGTATTAGCACCAAATTCAAAAAGACAATCATAGTGTACATAAACATAGGCTTGTTTCCTGCAAGAGAGAAGCGGTCAACAGTTTTCAATGATGCCGGCAAGACATCATGATGTTCCAAAAATATCAAATCCATATCGCTGATCAGTATTCTTAATCCATAATATTCGTTGTAAAGTCGTCATCTAAAGAATGATGTATCTCAGTCACGCTTTGCATTGCAGGATTTTACAGCTGCTGCTAAAATAGAATTGTTTCATCAATCTTATACGAATGGTTAAGTTCATTCGAGAAGAGTACAAATGTTAACACTACTGCCCGCTTGTGCTGTGAATACGATAAATTGAGAACCCTCACCAATTCTCATGTCTGTGACTATACAAAGTAACACGAAGGAAAGATGTTTGTGTGTTGAATCTGATATACTGTCATTCTTGTTTGTGTTTGATGGGAACTGAATTTTAATTTAACTTAATGCATGCATGTAAAATATACTAAAAATCAGAGAGCTACTCAAGCGAGGGTACCCGCTGTCAGCAATTTGACCTTGTACTTGATTATGCATCATGTGCTATAATTGGTTATAATTGCCTAAATGTACGTAGGAGAGGAGTCATTGAGTTATTGGTGTTATATGAATGAAGGCAGCTGTCGAAAGTGGACTTTGCGAATGAATGTAAAAACGATTTGTTAGAATTTAAATGTCCTCATATTTAGCATATTTACCTCATTTAGCATGCCGATAAATCTATGCTTTTTCACGAAATGAAAAAAGAGGAGTTCTATATTTCCAGACTAATGTGAGGCCGAGAGTAGGAGAGTGAATGTTTCAAAAATAAACTCATCCTTTCGTTTCTGGGTCGTTCTCCTGTCGTACGTCGCTTCCTGCTTAATCTGTATTTACAGACTGGGGAGCAACTTTCTAACAGAAAGATAGATTGGCTAATGCCGAAACATTACACCCTTTGGTGAGTTTTCTGACAAGCGCTTTGATTGGCCGGTGATTGGGCTAAAAACTAGCAAAGTATAAATTCTTGTCCACAGACTTAATCGGGTGCCAATCATGTGAGAACGCCTTGCAGTAGTCTTCGATCAGATCAATTTCATGAACATGTAGTATATATTTATATATTTATCGATTGAGTACATAGTATTAAGTACCATGCTGAGGATATGTAGTGAACATGCTGCAGGCAGATTTCACGATAACCCAGTCCACTTTCGGTCAAATTTTCCGTCCAACTGAAAAATGTACACTGTGCCTTGTACATTGTTTGCTAAATCCACCAAGGTTGTGTAATGTATGCATATGTGAATATGAACAGTTTTACACTCTGTATATCTTATATGCAGGTATAATAGAGAGACAGAATTGTAAATGTTACTAATATCATTTGTACTAATGTCATATTTCCGTCAAACTTTCTTTTACAATATCCACTATAAATCAAATGTCAATAAAATTATTAAATTGAAGATTAAACAGTGGTAATAGCTTGATTTTATTAAGATATATGTACCATTGCCAGTGTCTTAAATATCAATACATCGATACTATGGGAGTTTGACAATTTGCTAATGTCATTTCCGTCATAACTCTCGTGACGGAAAAGACTTTAGAATTAAACACTAAACTAAAAACTGTACAAAGAATTCAAAGGGGCACCTGCTTATTTTCATCTTATGCAATACATTGACACGTTTTAGATAGTAAGGTACATGGCACATTGTTTGTTTACAATATTTTTAAAGTTATAAGTGTTACTAATGTCATATTCCGTCAAGGATTTACGGAAATGGGAGTTAGTGGACTAGCCTATCGTGGAATCTGCCTGCAGAATACACAAGATTTGGATTTTTCCACAAAAGGAGAACGTACGCGGTTTATATGGATTGTTAAATTGTTAAATGTCAACTCACATTTAGGTCCTGATGTTAATTCTTGCTATTGCGAGCAGATAGTAGGACAGCAGATAGTAGGACAGCAGATAGTAGGACAGCGAGGCTGTGAACCGGGGAATGAGATGTAAAGAGATTGGGAAAACATGTTCCTGTTGTTGAAACTGTTCCAAACATATCTTGCCCTTAAGCTGCTCATTTGTGTTTTTTGCTATCAGAGAAGATATATCGTTTATCGGTATATTCGCCAGAAGTGAACATTATACATATTGGAAATATTAATACCCATCTCCCGGTATATAAATAAACGAATAAACCTATCTATGGCGTCTTGGTCAACCAGTTAAAATAATGCACCCGCGGAATTGCTCAGCGTTAAAGATTTTATCTAAGAAGATGTAGAACCACAAGTAATACGGATGTGTACAAGAAAATTAATTTGATGAGATATTCTAATAGGCTTTCGCTGACCAAAAACAAAGAATATCTCAAATGATATTCTGTGCCTAAACACTGCCACATTACTGTTAGCATCAGGGAAAGATGTCACTTTAGGCCGGTTTCTTCCATGAACGGGTGAACAGTAGAAAGTCAGTCCGTAAAGCAATATAGATAATAATTACAAGCGTCTAGTCCGTCATTCATAATTCAGCCATCGTCCATTAAAGAATATCCGCGTCCATAATCCAAAGACCTATATTCCGTATAACAACATTGGCACCAAATTCAAAAAGACAACCATAGTATACATAATCATAGGCTAGTTTCCTACAAGAGAGAAGCGGTCAACAGTTTTCAATGATGCCGGCAAGACACAAAAATAAATCAGTATCGCTGATCAGTATCCTTAATCCATATAATATTCGTGGTGAAGTAATCATAGAGGATGATGTGTCTTGGTCACGTTCTGATTGTGACCTTTCATATGAGCACTATGGGGATCTTAAAGTGCATGGATTCATACGGCCCTAGTCCCGGGTTAAGCGAATTAGGCACAAGTTACGAAACGTAACGCCATAGATCTTGCACGCTACGCTCGTAGTTTGCTATCAGCATGCGATATGTATCACCAAATTTGAGAAACTGTGAGTGGATGCGCTAGGTGGTATAGCCCCGTTTTATAAGTTTCTGCAACAATGTTTTGTGACGTTGATTAAAATCGTCACATTTAACGCAGGATCTAGTAAATGATACTAGGCGAGATATGTATACGCCACATGCAGGTCGCACTGATTACTGTCCAGAAAGGGAACTATTGAATGTCATTGCTCCTACAGCACAACGAATGATAATAAGTAAAGCAACTCTCCGAAGTTCGTACTATCTGGACGAATATAGCCTTACAGGGAATAGATATCAATTAACTTCTGAATGTATTACCTGACAGTTTCCAGTTTCGATTTCAATCCCGTCTTTAAGTCAAATGACAAAATAGTTTGGTGCTATTAAATATAATTTTTATCTGCATGTTCGCACAAACTGACATCACAGAAGTAATAAATGTAAGGACCACATTCGGAATGATAATACATAAGGCATTAATCACTCACCATAGCCTAATAATGTGGTTTTAACCTCGAGCTAAATAATCTTGTAATGGTGATCAAGAGGCCGCATGGGGAATTGGACTGCAGGCAATTTTAAATTTAAATTACGTGTTCTGGTTGGTGTAGTCTAGTAGGTATAATCCAGATAAGATAGTATTTAAGGCAAACTATATAAAACTCGTCAACTCTTATCTATCAGACTCAGCTGACGTACGATTTTAAAGACTGCTTTGAACGAGATTCTTCTCAGAAGAAAGGCAATTCAGTATGGATTCCCTTTAGTCAATGATCAGCCAACAAATTTCTGTTTATGTCATTTACAACTGTTGAAAGCGGTCTCCCGTCGACCCGCGTGAACTAGCTACTCACGAAGGGATCAGTATTTGCTGGTTGGAGGAAATAATCGATAACATGGTGCGGGTTTTTTTTTGCATCATCATAAAATGTTGATGCCTTTTGCGACTGCTATTCCAGTATTATATATCAAAAAAGGCAAATTGATGTAGTCTTAAACTGTTCTCAGAGTTCTTCCTATTTGTTCATTGTGAGCCAATCGGATTTCACTGAAGTCAACTTTAGGTGAACGTACTTCTCTGTGTTTGAAGTGTTCATTCACTATCATTTTCTCTACATTGCCTGCTCAAGGTCAAATAGTATGCAGTAAAATATCGTATATAGCTCCGCCATATTGAAGAATTGTCAGCAGCTATGAATGATGGTTCGAAACCCAAGAATAATAGGTCCATCCCAAGGACTGATATTGCTTAAGCGCTACACAGCAATAATGGTCCTCTTCAAGAATTATTTCACCTCCCCCCCCCCCCCTGAATGGTTGAATGCCACTAGAAGTGATAGGTTGTCCGCTCTTAGGAACGGTCGACCTGCAAAATGGTCTCCTTCAGAAATAATAGTCCCCCAAAATAGTTCAGTTTCATTAGAAGTGATGGTTCGACACACAGGAATGGTTGTCCTCACGTACGAATGGTTGGACATATATGGTTACTGGTCCGCCCTTAGAAATGGTTGTCCGGCAATAGGAGTAACTGTCCAGCATATATGAATGATGATTCGACCTACAGGAATAGTTGTCCGCCCACAGGAAAGATTGATCGCCACACATGAATGATGGTTCAACCCAGAGAAATAATTCTCTGCTATATACGGATGATAATCCTGTTGACACGAATGATATTCCGCCCTCCAGAAATGATGGTTTGGCACTCAAAAAAATTGTCCGACACCTAACTTTATATAATTATATTAGTTCGTATTCCATTGTTTGTGCCAAAGGATATTAACACGAGCTTGAAACGCAACAAGAAAACCACGGTTTGCGTAACGGAACACGTGCGATTGCTGCATGGATTTGGTGTAAGATTCACTAAATTTAATTTTCAAATTACCTCCTGGATGTTGTATGGTCAGCCTATTTTCGACCTGGCGGGATATTACCTTTTCAAAGGGTGATCGTACGCCATAGTCATGTCTAATTTTCCCTCAGGCAGAACGACAACTGGTTCCAAAACAAACGTAAACAATCTGACAGGGGCAGTTTCTCTGGCCATGCTTGAAATTGGCATTGTGTTAAATGAGGCACAAGCTTCTGAATTTACTGCACAATAAAGCATCCTATACAAACGAAAACGTTGCACAGGGAAACTGTCTGGTTTAGCGCTGACCACGGATCTGTCTTGAATATTGACAGAAGTTCCCTTCCCCAAGCAAACCAAGTACTGAGAAGCCTCAATAAGTTCTAGCAAATCTCCAGAGTAAATTCGTCATAGTCCCAGCCGCCAAAGCTCCAAATAATATAACACTCATATGTAAATATTACTATTACCAGGTGCTGGTTAAGGAACTGAGTGTTAACAGAACATCATCAAATATGTCTACTTACTCCCAACAATCATAAAACCTTTCTCACGGAAAGAGGTATTTGTCTTCCAACCAATCATAACGACATACCAAAAGTGTAATGGACTCCCAAAATGCATAAATCACCATAAAAAAAGCTAGATTCATAGCTGGTTCTAGAAACTGCACCACCAAGCTTCTTTCAATCCTGTTGACGAGGGTCCTCCAGGAGGTAAAAGCATTTTGGGAAAGATATTACGCCACTATTTCTAAAATCTCTGGCGTTGAATGTATGTGGATATTGAAAAACTCAAAATGTCTTACGGAAGAACTTGATGCTGAAGGTCACATACCGAACAGACATGTATCCACATGGGATTTCTCGACTGTATACTACAATCCCTCATCTGGACCTTATTGATCGTCCAAGTTCATTAATAGTATGTGTGTTCAAGAAAACTGATCGCAGATATATTAATGTCAGAAGCCATAAAGCATTGTAGAAAAACACGAGCGTAGCATGCAAGATCTATGGCGTTATGTTTCGTAACTTGTGTCTAATTCCGCTTAACCCGGGGTTATTGGCCGTATGAACCCATGTAAATCAAGATCCGTATGGTGCTCATATGAACAGTCACAATGAACAGATACATCATTCTCTAGATGACGACTTTACAACAAATATCATATGGCTTAAGAATATTGATCAGCGATACGGATTTGGTATTTTTGGAACATTATGGCATCATTGAAACTATTGACCGTTTCTCTCTTGCAGGAATCTAGCCTATATATTTATGTATACTAGGATTGTCTTATAGAATTTGGTGCTAATGCTGTCATATGGAATTTGAAAAAGGTCTTTGGATTATGGACGCGGATATTCTTTAATGGACGACGGCTGAATTATGAATAACGGACCAGATTCTTGTAACTTTGCCTTTGACCGATATGGTGATGCTGAAGTGATCCTGATATATATGTTCTGTCATATTATGTATTATTATATTTGAAGGTATCGGTATTCGATACGTTGGATGTAGTAAAGGGAGCGTAGTGATTCTAAGTCATTTCTCATTTTTATATTTGCAATTTCTGGAATGAAGTATTTCGATTATTATAGTTTGCAGTTATTTCATCCCGTGCCTCAGACACTGTAACGTCTATAAGTACGCATTCTGCTCTTGATCATTGAATTTAACATATACCAGCATATTTACCTCATTCTATAATACTGCATAAAGTATCGGCATTTTATCAGTTATAATAATCAGTTTATTCTGGCTTATTGTATAAAGATGCCCAGCAAACCTTGCTCGCTAAACCCAATCAGATCATATTAACCAAGTGTCTGGACTGTGTTTACACGAAATCACGAAACGTATCTTTCTGGCAAGAGACTTCCACGTCAAATCGAAGTAATATTAGTAATATTGACTGCCAATAGAGGCGGAATTATGGAAGTCCCAACAATGCCCCGGGTGGCAATAAATTTCATCAATTTAATCGTTCTTTTCTACCGATCGGATATACTAATTGTGACTATACGTGTTCCCCGATTTCCAGCCCAGTCTCAGACTACTGTTCCCAATTTGATCGATCTCACTGCTATAAATTGCACGTTATAAGCCCGAAGACTAAGCGACTGGGTCAGATGCCTATCTCAGTATTTGCGTATAAATCAAATTACATTTAAATTCTTCCTAATAATTCGATTCCCTAATGATTCGGTTTGGCTACTTATGGCACAGTCGTTGTTCTACCTATAATAGCTCCCATCTGCTTCGTCTGCGAAAATTGCACATCTTGGGGATTTTGATAAGTAGGAAGGAATCTTAATCCGGTATACGTACTGATCTTTGTAGTCTTGGGAAGGGAAAACATCTGTGGAATTTGATCTGCTACGACCAACCTATTAACCACATTTGGAAACCAAAAAATGCGGTACAGGAAGATAGTCAAGAATTTATTAATTATAACCCAGAAATCAAAATAATTATAATCGTAGAAGCGAGACTAGCGGGATGTGGATGGACTTTTGGTGGTTAGTTTAATTTCGATCGCGGCTAGATGTGTTTTGTCGACAACCGGTTCGCCTGAAGCGCAAATATCAGACACCGTTTATGCTTCCCGAATTCTTGGTATTTGGCCGTCGAGGAGCGACATTTGGCGAAAAGCAGGTACGAGTCAGGACACTTTCAACCTTCGAACATGTGTTATCTCCCATTACGTCAGATAAAGCACCCCTGTCATCATACTCTTAATATTTATCCCTGCACCAAAACATCATTTCACAAAACCTAGATTTTACCAGACTGAAAGTCATCATCAACCTACTAAATACTAAGATATTTAAATTTTCAGATATGAATATGCGTGGGCATTTGATTCCGAAAACAAATATTGCTGATTATTTCCAAACAACCGACCGCTAGCTTTGATGTGTTGTTGTCGTCGTTGTTGAGGTAAATTGACGATCAGCTATTCAATAATTAACCGTTTATTTTCTTTGGTCTGTCGCATTCTTCAACTGAACTGTGCTGTGATACAGAGCACTTCCGATAATCTCGCACTTTATTCTCCGTCGAAAGTTACATGGCGTGGTGGAGATCCACAGTACGGAGAATGCCAGGGCGTTTTCTCTCCCTGTTGATTAAGTGACTGAATGCGGGGATATTCGACACGGCAGAAGGGGCGACAACCCTGTTTGGAGGTTGGACCCCTGCCCATCTCAATATTTAAAAGGAAGGGATTATTAATCTAACATACATCCCCAAACAATTCAAAGAAGAATTCATTTGGTGGTCTAATTTTTTTTGGCAATCAAGTTTGAAGGGACGTATTATGGTATGGCGTCGTTCGTCCGTCTGGCCACTTTTCTTGCGAACACAGCACAGCAAAGAGCTGTGGTGGATTCTTTCCAAATTCGCCACACATTATCGTCACTAAGTGTAGATGCGCATGTGACCTTCTTGTTCCGATCCGATGTTTTCTCCATAGTTTTGCTCCTTGAACGAAAATACTTCCATCGACTACTTTTACTTGTGAACGCAACACAGTAAAGAGGTTTTGCTGGAATCTTTCCAAATTCGCGTTCCGAAATTGAGGTCGAGGTCGAAGGTCAAAAGTCACTGTGGCCTACTCAGGAAATCATTGATAGTTTTCTATCCACAGTTCCAATATTTGGCGGGTGGATTCCCTAGGGGTGGGCGTCGATGTGTTGCAAAGCAAATGTCGGTCGAGGTCAGAGGTCAAAGGTCGGTGTGGCCGTAAAATCAGGAAATTATTGAAGATTACTTTTTTATGTGTCAGTAGGTACATTAGGGGCACACAATGTGTCACGTATCAAAAATGTAGGTCAAAGGTCAAGGTCACTGACCCCGAAATCAGAAAATTGCTAAAAATACAAAAATTGTGTCCGTTGATACCTTAAGGAGAGACAATGTGTCGTGTATCAAAACTTAGGTCAAGGTCAAAAATCCAGGTCACTGTGATCCCAAAATCATGAAATTTTTAGAAAATCATAATTTGTTTGTGTCCGTTGATACCTTAAGGGGATACGATGTGTAGTGTATCAAAATTCAAGTTAAGGTCAAAAGTCAAGGTCACGGTAACCGCAAAATCAGGAAGTCATTAAACATATTTTTTTTGTGTCAGCAGATACATTAGGAAGACACGATGCGTCACGTACCAAAATGTAGGCCAAGGTCAAAGGTTGAAGTCACTGTGACTCCAAACTCAGGAAATTGTTAAACATCATGATTTTTTGTGTTAAGGAGAGACGATGTGTCGTGTACCAAAATTTAAGTCAAATTCTTGTATTGCGATGGTGAGTACTGTCTATCATCCACCAGCATTTGTTGTGCGTGCGATATCTCCAGTTACAAGGTAGGGATTGGTACAAACATTTGGGTATACCTTACTCGCGTGGCAAAAAGGAACCTATTCACTTTGAGGTCAATAGGTCAAAGGTCAAGGTCAGAGTCCCTCAAAATTGAATCCAGTTTGACTATATTTGTTAAGTTGGACTCTTCAGAGTTGTCTCTCCTGCATGTATGTAACATTTGTCCGATGTAGTTGTCTCCCCTGTTTGATACATGTAAGAAACAGCTCAATTCTGTTAAACTGTTGTGAAATAAAAACAATGAATTTAGTAATTTAACTGGGAGAGGTGTTCTTTATGAACTTTATATCTGTTTCTTAACTGAAGAACAATGGTTCACTTCATCACTTTCTTCAAATATTTCGACCTTCATACAAAAATTTCTCACTTGAGAGGAATCTATTTGAAGACGACTATTGTCGATTTCAGTGTGGGATATGTGAGCTCCCGGCTCTTGTTTCAAAATCACCTGGTTACCAAGAGGTAAGCACCTTTTAGTTTATCATTCAATGTATGATGTGTTAAGCACAAAATCTTGGACCTTTCTCTGGATTGCTAGCTATCAATCGGGACCAAGTGCCATTAAACAACCTTGAAATTTGGACCAGTGTAATACCAGTTGTTCGGGCGTATATTGAAGCCCCTTGAACTCCTGGTGTCTTTGGATCTCCTAAGCGAGACTGTAAACTAGATGATACGAGTGACTTTACCGATAGCTGCGCAGTTGCCCTCGTGTGAATTATCTAGATCACTCAAGGCCGTTTGACATGAAACTACATATTAAAGCAATAAACTAAACTTGCTGATCTATGCTTTCACATTGCAGGTTGTTATTTGTTTGGGGTGAGGTGGGTATTTTCTCTCAAATGATTTAACACCTGTGTCTATGGATTAAAATGATAAACAATGTTAAATGAAGAGGAATTCAGAATAAATAACTCATTGTTGACACTTCCAACATCTGTGGTCGTGACTTTCCTCTCTCTATCAAAGCGCGTTTGAACTGTGATAACTGACCGTTGAGATATTATTTTCTAGTCCTCTAAGTTTATTTTGCGTGTACCCGCACTGCGATATTACTAAGTCAGCGCTGATCAGGCGTTCAACGAACAAAGAGGTGAATTGCACCATCATGCGTATATAAATGGTTTGTAATCCAGCATACGACTGGCATATTGGTGAAATGTTTTCGCACCGTAATTGAATAAAATTGATGTAACCTTCAAAAGGCAAATTTGATGTTTGGTTTGTTAAATTTTAAATATCAGAGATTGAGTATCAATCCAGAAAATTAAAGTTGTTGGAAGTACAAGCCATAATATTTCTGTAGTTTGTGCTTTATACCAACTTCACATCCTCACATTCGAGTATTGCTCATAGAACGGACCTGTCATGGAGTTAGCATGAACAATCACAAAAGCGATATCTACTTTCTTATTTTAGGAAGGTATTCCTTGTATCGTGATATCTCCGTATACTTTATCGAGAGGACTAATTCTCATTGATATATTCAGAAGTTATTGGAGACTGCTGATCTCATCTATCCTTTGAAAACCATGTCATGTAATTTACCGGCTCGACTGTCAGAAAGGCGGGCTTTCAGACTGAGATATATTGCAACGTCAGTCTTTTTATGTAAGCAAAATGTAAGCAACGTGTAGAATCCATCATTCTATATACATAAACCTCAGACCCTTTGGCTGCGAGTTTACTGCGAGATGTACCAATGGGATGTGTTACTCCAAATACCTGAACTAGGCTACGTTTCAATTGACACTCCGTATGTTAATGAGGCATATACATGCGTACACCGTGCACTGACCGATGCCTGCCGGTCCAACCGTTTTTTGTTGCATGACGTGCTTCGGATATTCCTAACCACAGGGCGTTTGTTGGTGCAGTTTTGCCAAATTTCTGCACGTTTACCGGGATTCATGAACTGTAAGTTGGCATACCTTTTCTGGCAGTAAATGAGACCAAACGTCTTTTATATATATCGGGGTTATCGGTGAATATTGGGCCAATTATTGAAAACTCTTCGTCCGTCAATTTGACGAATATCTCAACCGGTACACTTTTCTTTGGGGTTTTTTCTGTCTCACCTGTCCTGTTCCCCTAAGAGGCCTTCTCAAAATTCGAATGGTGTTGTGGTGCGGAGACGAAAATCCGCGTGACCGACATTGACGTTACATTTTCTGATAAATAATGTCTACGCGCCACAACAACATTCGCTTCCACCTAACTTCGAAAAGGGCTCGAAAAGGAAACATAAATGGTGCTGGAGAAAAGAGTACCTGGGGAGATTGTAAGTATTTCGCGCTCTTTACCAAGTATATGTATGTCATTGAACATTTGGTTGATCGATTCATCAGTCTAGGAAGATTGTGCGCTACATTTTCTGGGTGATATCGGCCTCCTAAATGATTTGAATCTAGATGTCTCCTCCTTTATGTTATATTTGTCCTTTACTAGACCATGTTAAGTGACTTAATCACAAGAATCCTACCTGACTTAATCCAGAAGAAATTATTCTGGCTACCATGGCCGATCACAATATGCCAGTGATTCTAAATAATGTGTCAAAGCATACTGTCATCTAGAGCCATTTCGACTCACTACATGCCGGCTGGGAGCGACCATTTGTGTATGCTGCCGAGTTGAAGGAATTGATGAATTACCACTGGGAGTAAATATTAATAGTTTTCTAAAACCACTTGAATGACTTGCTTGAAATATTAAAATGATATCTTAGACTTGATCATCGATTTCCAGGTGCTGTTACTGTATCACCTGATCCCTTATTACCAATCAGTAAAAATATCAGAGTTCTCTTACATGAAATGAACATATAGGCACAATCATATCTGGGCTTTCCACTTTTGGATAAAGGCTATATTCCTATCTGCATTGTTCTTCGTAGTTTTTGTTATAGAAACTTTTGGATAAAGTCTATATTGATATCTGCATTGTTCTTCGTAGTTTTTGTTATAGAAACTTTTGGATTTTTACATACTGTTCAAACGTGATGTTTAGTATCCTATTACTTACGTTGATACTGCATCTTCAACAGCCCAACTTGGTGAAGTCACACTTAAAGGGAGACAACACAGTTAAGGCAGACAACTCTGTCCAGCTGTAGATTGTGTTCACACCTGCCTCTGGCCTGAAAACACATACAAAATACACATCATTTTGGTTACATACTCAGACTAAAGGTTACATTGACATTGTTGGGTGTAGCAACATGCTGGACATCAATGTTTATTACAAATATTAACAAAAGTTGAAATTATTCTAAATTTTCCATCCAGGGGGGTATCTCAGTGATTCTGTTCTAGAGCCAAATCACAGTGTAGATGAACAAGTGATTATCTGGAAATGATTCAGAATATTTAATCCCAGTTAAGACAACAACTAGATACACATCACTACTTAGTTATATAAGAGTATACAATGAAATCCCAGATCATCTTGAAAAATAAACCAACATGAAAGGCGACGGCAAAAAAAATCTACTGCATCCAGGAAGGGCCATTCTATATAATTAAAGTGGAAGAAAGGAGACAAAATTGCACCGAGACTGTATCGACTCGTTATTGTAAACCAACACAGTTCCAGTTTGACTTCATAGAGTCAGGTGCCAAACAAGCTGCAACAATTAGTCAGGTGACAGATGACCTACCAGACTCTTAACCACAATGATATACTGCGTCCAATACAAAATCCAACAGATAATGCAGAGGAGGCCAAATTTAAGTCACAACCAGACCCTGAATTTGATTTTTATTGCATTTTGCATGCATAAATGACCTCTATGACCTTTTCCAACCTTTTAGGGAACATCGCAGCTACAGGTCAACCTACCGTGGTGATCTAATGTGGGACGAAATGGCCGAACAACAGCATGGAGGGAACGCCTAAAATGCACCAAGTGTGATTACAAATCTGAAAACTTATACGAAGAAGTCCCGACAACCTTAAATCTTCGACGTTAAATCTTGGAGTTCAAGTTGAACTGGTCCATGCGCAGGAATGGCAAACATCCTAGCAGCTATCAACTGCCCACTACCTAGTCTACGCGGCATGCAGCTTAATGCAAATAAAATTAGTGACAGTTTAGTACGCCTTAATAAGCCAGACATGGAGAAGACCAGAGAGGATATATCCAGAATTCCAGAAGTCGGTCAACAGTTTTGTGTCGCCATGGATTGTGTTTATAACAACCCGATATATTCTGGAATTGCCGAGATCCCATTCCAAGACGCAACCCAATAAACGCACCTAATGACAGACATCTACAAAAGAAAAACGTATCGTTAATGTAATATGTTGAAGCAAACTTTGCCATAAAGGTAAACTGTTGGCTCGGCAGAAAATGCATCTATTTTTAATGAAAAATCTTTGGACCAGGAGAGTTCCCCCGAAACTGAAGCGAGCAGGGACTACACCTCGGAAAGTCACGATATATGCTGACAGTACTGCTAAGACTGTTATACAGTCTGTGTATGGGACATTCAGCTGAGTGGAACATCAACTGGATCCACCCCATAGTGATGTAATACTTCCTTTTTACCTTTATTATAGGGAGAGATCTATTAGGTCTATAAGTGGACGGATCTGTAGCTTTAATTAGGTGACGCCGTACCTACAGGTCCAATTGTCTGTCTGTACGTACTGTGCCCGGTAGACAAGACCCAGATCTTTTCAGTCCCAGTTTAATAATTGCAGCTCTGAGCCATCTTGAACCACGTCAATGACAATCGGCTAACATTTTCATATCACGAGAGTATTCAATCGCAAAGTGGATTTGCATATCGGTAAGGTGCAATTCGGTCAGGATATTTTTTATAGAATGAACACATGCATGCCCGCGTGTTTGTTGGCCGCGCCAGCTTTATCATACAGCGCCTTCTGTAGAGTCGATGATGCACAAAATTATTGAATCTCAGCTGCTCTTTCTTTGCGTCAGTTTAAGCTAAAATAGATGCTTGGAGGTCGTGGTGGACATTCTGGTACAATGTGATGGCTTTTTGGATATTTTGGTACCACATGATGGCCTGTTGAACACTCTGGTAACATGTGCTAGCCTTGTGGACGTTCTAATACTATATGTTGGCCTTATGGACATTCTGCTACCATATGATGGCCTTGCGGATATTCTGGTACCATATGATGGCCTGTTGAACACTCTGGTAACATGTGCTAGCCTTGTGGACGTTCTAATACTATATGTTGGCCTTATGGACATTCTGCTACCATATGATGGCCTTGCGGATATTCTGGTACCATATGATGGCCTGTTGAACACTCTGATAACATGTGCTAGCCTTGTGGACGTTCTAATACTATATGTTGGCCTTATGGACATTCTGGTACCATATGATGGCCTTGCGGATATTCTGGTATCATATGATAGAATTTTGGAAATTTTGGTACCACATGACGGCTTTCTGGATATTCTGGTACCCTATGATATCCTGGAGGGCATTCTGGTGCCGTCACCTGACCTGGTCACCTGGCCATCGTACTACTCTGTTTACTAGGTAACATTTTTCGCTCTGCTGATAAAGTTTTGACCCAAACTGGAACTGTGTTGTTCGGAAAGCAGTTGATGCACAAAGTGTTCCCTCAACCGGATGAAAATATTAATGAATCGCTGCATGCCGTTCTTTACATTTCATAAATTAAGGCTTCGTCAGACGCTGAGTTTCGTGGGACCGTGAAAACAGGCAATTTATCTAGTGTACAGTTTTGTTTATATACAGAAAAATTTATTTTAAGGATTTTTCCTGGGTCACTACTAATGGGTTATCTCGCTCTGTATTACATGAAAGCAATTTATGGTTATCCCGTGAATATGGAAATAAATCATACACGCTGTCGTTGTTAGACAATAAAGCCGCCGTGTATTCTTCCGATCGAAATGGCGCGTGACGGGGCGCGATAATGGAAATACCTATGTCCACCTTTCATGTTCATATAACACGCGATAGTGTCGAGTTTCGGTTCACATTCTCGGCTTTCAAATATTCCTAACGGGATCACCAACGGTAGGCACGTCGTATGACAGAAGATCAATATGATAAAGTAGAGGTGTTCTGTCCCTCGTCTATTACATATGCTACACCGGTACTCTGATTACCACTTATACCACATTGGATGAGAATGAAAAAAGGCTTTGTTCAATCGTCCGTCGATATTCCCACAATGGTTGGATGTCCCACAACCGGGTTATGTACATAGAACGACTCTTTATTGTCGAACATGACAAATGCTGACAGCTATAAAACTAATGTTTGTTCACAGACCGCACAAACTATCCATTCTCTTCAATTCAATGACCTGAATTATTTGCCGAGATATCCATATTGAGAGTGGTCATCGAGTATATATTTGATTTGCTAGGTGGAAACTTCTCCTATCAAGTGGGGCAGAACGCTAGGTGTCTCTGGGGGGCAATCCTAAATGATGACTTTTTACATCGTATTATCGTCGGATAATTGGTCGACTGAACTGTTAAACAGTGGGCGTCACATAACATTGCCCAAATGAGTTTCCGTCAATTACATAATCATGGAACCATATAGCGGTATTGCATTTCTTTTAGAGACCTTACATCTGACAAAGGAAAATATTTTAAATTTTACTACGATAACACGAGAGAAATAAAAGCTGACATTCAATGCAACTTGAAATTTAAGTTTCGATATTTTCACTTCATTTGTCAACTGCGCGTGCGTAAGCTCTTTGTCCAGTCTCACCTGTGCCGCCTGTTCCTTGAAACAATTACATCAGCGTCAGCGACGTGTCACTAAACAATACGAATCAATTAATTCCCTTGTCACAGTGGAAGCAGTCGTCCATGACAGCCAATAACATGTACGGAATCTGGAGAAATGATACTCACCTACAATAAGTTATTAACCAGTTCATAACAGACGACTGAACCATGCCTATTGCTAAGGCAACAGTATCGTTGAGCAAGGGGCAATGGGTTATCATCTTCTCGAAGATATCGTCATCAACGTCTTCGTCTTCGTTCCATTGTCCTCCTTCGTATACCGCTGATTTATTGTACCAGACAATGTCCTGAACAGCAACAGAAAGCCATTCATAAGCAATCCTATCATTGAAAGATCATTTGATTTTGAAGTTGAAATTTCACGCTCGCCGTCATTAAATATTATGGTGACTCACAAATAGCATACCTGGGATGAATTAGGACGCAACCTTCAACAAACTACCTATACGCCAACAGATAAAAGAGTTTCTATGTGACCACGTGAAACCATTGTCATGCAGACGCGCGCATCACGTGAGCGAGGGATAGAGTAGCACACAATTAACCTGTCCTTTGAACTAGTTGAAAAAGTATGTCAAACACAAATAGAGCGCATCATGTCGAATTATTTTCAAATTTGACTAAACGAGAGGTCAAATTTGTCTTTAATCAACATACGTTTTCATCAATTTCTGGAATAGCTGACTATAGTGTAGCACTATGTATGCAGTTTTGCTAATTTGAAAAGCGTTTGTAATTTTGTAACGATGACGAAACTTTGAATACCTCATCCACTTGTTAAAGAAATATAGATATCAGTTCAGTTGTTTGTCTCGTTAACTTTTGCTGATATTTGCGATATCACCATTTACCGTTCTTAGTGAATTGAAGAATGAGAAAAATTTAAAGTGGTTGTTTGATAGAGTTGTTGGTATAATTATGTTGGGGGGAGACATTTAGTGTTTGTGCTGTCTGTCTGTCTGTCAGTCTGGATGTCTGGATGGATGTCTGTCCGTCCCCTTGCCTTGTCTGCAAGATATCTTGAGAACTACTGGATGGAATTTCACTAAACTTGGATGGAAGCTTCATTGGGATAGCCCCCTCATTTGATTAGGTTTTGGTGTATGTGCGTGCATTCATCCGTGTCCGGTGTATATGTATATACAGGCCTTGTCTGCAAGATATCTTGAGAACTACTGGACGGAATTTCACCCCACTTCGATGGAAGCTTTAGTGGGATAGCCCCCTCATTTGATTAGGTTTTGGTGTATGTGGGTTCATTCATCCGTGTCCGGTGTCCGTCCGTCCGTCCATCTACTTATACATGTATATACAGGGCTTGTCTGCAAGATATCTGGAGAACTACTAGATGGAATTTCACCAAACTTGGATGAAAACTTCATTGGGATAGCCCCCTCATTTGACTAGGTTTTGGTTTGTGTGCATGCGTTCATCCGTGTCCGGTGTCCGTCCGTCCGCCCATCTACTTGTACATGTATATACAGGCCTTGTCTGCAAGATATCTTGAGAACTACTGAACGGAATTTCACCACACTTGGATGGAAGCTTCAGTGGGATAGCCCCCCTCATTTGATTATGTTTTGGTGTGTGTGCGTGCATTCGTCCATGTCCGGTGTCTGTCCGTCCGTCCATCTACTTGTACATGTATATACAGGGCTTGTCTGCAAGATATCTGGAGAACTACTGGACAGAATTTCACCAAACTTGGATGGAAGCTTCATTGGGATAGCCTCCTCATTTGATTAGGTTTTGGTGTATGTGCGTGCATTCATCCGTGTCCGGTGTCCGTCTGTCCATCCATCTACTTGTACATGTATGTACAGGCCTTGTTTGCAAGATATCTTGAGAACTACTGGACGGAATCTCACTCCCCTTGGATAGAAGCTATAGTGGGATAGCCCCCTCATTTGATTAGGTTTTGGTGTGTGTGCGTGCATTCATCCATGTCCGGTGTCCGTCCGTCCGTCTACTTGTACATGTATATACAGGGCTTGTCTGCAAGATATCTGGAGAACTACTGAACAGAATTTCACCAAACTTGGATGGAAGCTTCATTAGGATAGCCCCTCATTTGACTAGGTTTTGGTGTGTGTGCCTGCATTCGTCCGGTGTCCGTCCGTCCGTCCATCTGCTTGTACATGTATATACAGGCTTTGTCTGCAAGATACCTTGAGAACTATTGGATGGAATTTCACCAAACTTGGATGGAAGCTTCATTGGGATAGCCCCCGCATTTGACCAGGTTTTAGTGTATGTGTGCATGCATTCATCCGTGTCCGATGTCCGTCCAACCGTTCATCTACTTGTACATGTATATACAATGAAAATCGCTTCTTTGTAATTAATATTTTTAGATACGCAGCTTTGTTTAAGATACTTATTGCTACATTCATTTTATAGCATTTCCCCTTAAATTATGTGCCCATTCAAGGCAAGGTGGGAGGTTGGGGGAGACGTATGTTTTTGCCCAAAAAAACAACCAGCATAGGCTTCATGCCGGAGCGGCAACTCAAGGATCCAAGCGGAACCTCTAGTCTAGATCAGAATGTATTGAGGTCAAACTACATAAAACTCATCAACTCAGTCTATCAGTCTCAGCTGACGTACAATTTTATAGACTGCTTAGAACGTTGAATTGCGAGGGATGTTTCACTTGGCGCTAACGTTTACCGTTAGTGTCTATGGTGAGAATAGAGTGGCATATTATTATCTTATCTTAGGATGACGACTGTTGACACAAAGGAAGAACCATTGTTCTAATGGAAAACGCGTGGGCCAACCTGATAGACAAACTATCGCACGATGACGTGCAACCTCGTATTTTTGGTAGTGGGCATATAATACGGTGAATGTCAAATCGATTATGCGTATTCGATGATGGGACAGGGGTATATATGAGGTAGAGAATTTGTTCCCGACTACATCTGGCATTGGATTGAGCGTCACTCTATGAAAACGGCTTCATTTCGTACATCCGAGGTTGATAGTTTCTTTAATAGAAGAAATGCAATTCAGCATGGATGCACGTTCGACAATGATCAATGACGAAATGAGTTGACAGGCTAGACGATGTTGGTGACAACGTCATGCCAACGAATACTGAGAAGGAAATATCCATTTGAATTACAACACATATAAGGGAAGTGGGAAGAGGTGCCGACATACTGACTGTGTCACATGACTGCACAGAATAGTCTTCTGGTTAACCTATTCTAAAGCACATACCAAGAATCTAACGATTCGTGATATGTGTTGTATCTCAGGTACGCTTTTATTGTACCTGTTCATGTGGCAACTTGGATGATATGACCACACGGGCCCTAGCACCGGCTGTTGATCTATCAACGCAAGAGGTATAGAAACGAATCTGAATTACGTGAGCAATCTTTCATCTTAAGGAAATGATAGAAAAACTGAACTTCTAGAAAGCGTGGCCGGTAAAGTTATACCCGAAGGGTGTTTACCCCTCGGCCAAATTTGGCCTAGGGGTATTGTCGTCATCATGTACGGCTGTCCGTACGTACGTACGTCCGTATGTCTGTACGTCCGTACGTCCGTCCGTCCGTTACCGCGATATCTAAAGAACCGTTACATGCATGGCAACCAAACTTGTTACATCTATTTATCTTCACGTAAATCAGAAGCCTATCGAAAATGAGTCATCTCGGACAATATTTTGCAGAGTTATGCCCTTTTTTACAAATAAAAATCCATTTATGATTTGTTATTTTGATAATTTCAGAACTGTTCCATATACAACATCCTAACGTGATACAGTTGTTTCTCTTGACCTAAACTAGATGCCTATCGAAAATGAGTCGTGTCAGAAAGTATTTTGCAGAGTTATGCCCCTTGTCTAATAAAATCCGTTACCTCGATATCTACAGAACCATTTCATGCATGGCAACCAAACTTGTTCCATCTATTTATCTTCACGTAAATCAGAAGCTTATCGAAAAGGAGTCATCTCGGACAATATTTTGCAGAGTTGTGCCCCTTTTTACAAATAAAAATCCATTTATGATTTATTGTGATAATTTCAGAACCGTTCCATATACAACATCATAACGTGATACAATTGTTTCTCTTGACCTGAACTAGATGCCTACCGAAAATGAGTCGTGTCAGAAAGTATTTTGCAGAGTTATGCCCCTTGTCTAATAAAATCCACTAATTCCTATGTTAAGTTTGCATATAATTTCTATATCATGTTTGTATACTATCATATTTATTTATTGATTGGATGACTGATTTATTGATTTATTCTCTTACACAATGCGAAGAATGCCTGCAAATCTGTTTTGAAAATGACACTAGATGCCTATCAAAAATGAGTCGTGTCAGAAAGTATGCCCCTTGTCTAACAAAATCCACTAATTCCTATGTTAAGTTTGCATATTATTTCTATATCATGTTAGTATACTATCACATTTATTTATTCATTGGATGACTGATTTATTGATTTATTTTCTTAGACAATGCAAAGAATGCTTGCAAATCTCTTTTGAAAATGACATACATGTCCCATTAGTATACATGTACTGTATTTATCTAGCCATGTGTACTGTTGTTTTGGTGAGACACCAATACAGCTCTTTCAATTTATTCCAGAAACAAATTAATTTAAGGGGAGGAAAACTTTTCTTTTTTTTCAAAGAAAGTACACTTACAATATCAGGGGTAAATATTTCTTCCCACAAGCCAATCAATTGGTAGAGACACCCTTACATTATAATAGCTGGGGTTCAGAGCCGAGGGGTTTCGATAGCGCAGCTTCATGTTTAATATCACAACTTATTCCCTTTGAACAAAAGTTTGCACAGTTATCTTATCTACTATTTGTTCTGTTTATATTATTTACAACTGTCGAAAGTGGTTACCACTCAAGTCATGTGAACTAGCTACCCACGAAGGGATCAGTATTGCCAAACACTTCGTGCTGTCTTGTTTGCATCATCGCAAACAGTTGATGTCTTCTGCGACTGCCATTCCAGTATTATAGTTTCAAATAGGCCTGATACGGCAGAGCCAATGTTGCATAAATGTTAAGCAAAATAATGACGACTTAAGCCTTTCGCCGAGTTTTCCCTTTTGTTCATTGTGAGCCATTCAGGGTTCACTTTAGTAAACTTTAGGGGCCTGCACTTCTTTGTTGTTATACTGTTCACTCACATTCACATTCTCTACCCCGCCGAATCTCGACCAAATAGTATGTGGCAAAATATCGTATAAAGCTGCGCAATAATGGCGAAAGTCGATTCTCAAGCCATATTTTTGATGGTGTAAGGATCCAAATATTTACTACTACGCTAGATAAGGCTTTATAGGTGACGGGGCATGCACACCATACGATGTCGACACAACTTTCGCCTAGCTGGTTTCTTCGTGATTAGTATTAACACAAACAAACATATATTGCATTCATGTATGTGGAAAAGATCCTGTTGAACTTCAAACACATAAAAAGATAGAGTACTCTGATACTTCATCTACAGCGATATATCAAATGAAGTAGAGTTAGAAAATCACAGATGGTTGCGATTTGACGTGTATAATGTGGGTATCATCAAACCAAAGTTAAAATTGAAGTTAAATGTATTTCAAATCTCACTATCAAATCTCTGGTTGTTGGTACATTAATTGAACAAAGGTACCGGTATATTACAGACAGACGGTGAAACTAGAAAGGCCATGTTTAGTGAGATATATTCACGTTTTGAATATTTTCCAATAGTAGACTTCAGCGAGTTGGTTTTTTTTCCACGAATTTGCTCCGAAGAAAGCGATATCACAGATGGTTGTGAATTGGAGATCGGAAAGTATTTAATACACGAGGTGTGTCCTGAACCAGTGAAAAATATTATCGGGTGGTAAAATATTTCATAAGTTAAAGCATCACCAGAGACGCACTTTAGGGAGCGTAACAAATAATTTAGTTAATGTATATTTGGCTTATAAGCAAGATGGAGAACATATACATAATCATTTTCCGTTGGTCGATACCAATTTGTCCCTTACCTCTTCAAACATGCGACCTAATCCTGCTCCAGGTCTAAAATTCATAGTTACTCCATAAACACAGCCAGAAGAAAGGTCATGGCCCATCACTCTTTTATGGCGATCAGACGTGACCATCACCTTCAGAAGGTAATGGGTTAGAGCCATCACCTTTTAAGGGTGATAATTTTGCATCCTCATCCTTAAAAGGTGATGACCTAAAGTACAATCATTGCTCATAACTCTTCAGAGATGATAGTCAACATTTTTAAAGATGATCATAAAAAGGGTGAAAGCTCTAACTCGTCACCTTTTCGTGGTGATAGTTTTCTGGCTGTGAATAAGAGAATAAATCATACAGTATCTTGTTTTTAGAAAATAAACTCGCTCTGTATGTTTCCGATCGAAATGACGCGTGAAAGGTCGATATAATAGAATCACCTATGTGTTTGCCTATCATGTTTTTATTTCACATTCTCGGCGTTCGTATATTCCCAACGGGATCACTAACGATACGCACGTCGCATGACAGAGCATCAATATGATGAACTAGAGATGTTTTGTCTCTCGTTTATTACATATGCTACACCGGTACTCTGATTACCACTAAGATAACATTGGGTAGGATTGACAAACGGGCCTTGTTCAGTCGTCCATCGATATCCCCACAATGACTGGATGTCGCACAGAACGGGTTATGTATATACAGGTAGAACATTACTGTCGACTCTGAAAAATGTTGACAGCGTTAAACTCAATTTTTCGTTCTATTTCTTTCAACCACGCGAAATATTTTTTTAAATATCCATATCAAAAGTGGTCTGTGAGATCACAATTCCTATGTTTTGTGGAACATTTACTTATCAAGTGGGTCGGAAGCGAGACTTTCCTGGGAGAAAGACCACACGTTGAGTTGTTACATCGTTATCTCGGATGGAATAAAAAAAACGTTCGTACACAGCGCCATCGTACGTATGAACAGTCACACGTACATCGTACATATGAACAGTCACAATCAAAGCGTGACTGAGATACATCATTCTCTAGATAACGACTTTACAACGATTATTATAGATTAAGAATACTGATCAACGGTACGGATTTGATATTTTTCGAACATCATGATGTCTTGTCGGCATCATTGAAAACTGTTGACCGCTTCTCTCTTGCAGGAAACTAGCCTATGTTTATGTATACTATGATTGACTTTTTGAATTTGGTGCTAATACTGTTATATATGGATACGGAATAGGTCTTTGGGTTATGGACGCGGATATTCTTTAAAGGACGACGGCTGAATTATGAATGACGGACTAGACGCTTGTATCGTACGTAACGCCATTTGTCTATTCGTTGACTGTCCGAAATATTCCAATGTTTCTTTCTGAATATACGTCATTACTCTGGAGCAAGTTGAACCAGTAGTTAATTAGCCTTATTTCCGCCATTCTGACGCTTGCGAAACAATCTAATGTTTTGTATTATAAGAAACACAGGGTTTTAAATATTACTTCGATGACCGATGATCAGATAAGTAGCTTAAACGTTGGCCTATAAGGTCATTGACATTCTATTTCTTATATTTCTAGCTCATCTGTCGACTGTACGTGACTTTTTCGAAGTCCAGAGTCACCTGTCTCGGATGATCTCGTCCTTGAGCCCAGGCAAACCCATCAGCATCAGTCACGTGTCAGTATATGATAATTTCGCATGTCATGTTGGAAACAGCCGTTCATGACAGCCAATATCATGTATCTGGAGAAATGATACAATCAATTCTTACCCAGTCCCCAGTATTTAGGACAAACCCTGTGTCAGGTGCTGATAATTTGCTGTTAGCGATGCGAGGTAAAGAACAATTTCATCATGGAACTCGATCTCGCAGTCGGGTGTTCTGCAGTAAAACTGACTATTTCATTGTTCGAGGTTGTTTCCGGTCGACTTTGTCACACTGGCGTCAGGGTCTTGTTTCGCAGAGACGTGCGATGAAGCCGGTCGCAAACCATTTGTTCACACATCCGCAAATGAAACGAGTGTTTCACAAAATCTTCTTGCTTGCGTGTCAAACCTTGCGCAGACGTTGCTGGTGCGCTAAAGCATCGCGCTTCCGAAACAAGAGCGTGTTTTTAACCGATTAACATCTTCGATAATTCGTTCTAGATTTATCTATATTATGCCCTTGAATATAAATACATGTTAAAAAAATAAAACAAAAAAAAATTATCCACAGACATTTCGGGGCTGTAGATATTTTGCTAATGTTCGCAAATTTGTGCCATTGGATTGGGGCTTGGTGAAACTCTAGTACCGTCCTTCGCAAACCCATAGTAAACTCCTCCTATCGCAGCGAATGCCCTGGAAATAATCTCTAGGTAGAACATTCCGCAGTAAACGATAACATACAGGGATAGTGGGAACATTGAACGGCGTAATATAACCGCAATTTGAGCTAGTTAAATATTGTAGCCCTCATATATATATGGTTACACAGCGCTGTGTTGACGATACAAGAGAAACATAGCAAATTTCCACTCCCATATACACGCTAATTTTTCTCAAACTGACATATCGTGCCATCAATGCAGCAATGTTAATAGCAACAACCAGTTGCCTGTGTTCAGCATCCAGCCGTCAAAATTCCGATTCGAAAACCAGTCATGCTTGTTGTTTAATTACTTGTTCTCTTTTATAACCGATGGAGCATATTCGGGTGATATGAATCCTTAGAAACTCCCAAATTCAATTTGGATTGAGTGGGACATGTACGATGCAAATTATCCAATCAGACTGTCTGATTGTTACATCCTGTTTGTCGATTCTTTCCGAGTCAACCAACCAGCTGACAGAAATAGCTCCACCGTTTTATCTTGAACAAGCCTCTCATTTAGTTACCGGTAAATAAATATGGAAATACACAACGCGTGCCATACACATCACGGTCTTCCTCACTCGTTAGGGTAAGGCCGAAGACTCCAAGTTGGATTCCACCAAAACACTCCTCAGCGGATTATAAAAATCAAATGCAAGGACAAATCTAGGACACGCATGCCAAGCTGTGTTCCATTGAAACTGCAAAAACGAATGTAGGAGCTGGTGACAGGCAGTTTCAATGGACATTTTTTTTCATTTTCAGGAAATTTTCAGATGTGCAATCACTCAGTGAAGTTTATGATGACCGATAGGGTCCATCGCTGCGTGCGTTTAGTTTGTGGCATGCGAAGGGGCGAAGAGGCTATGCGAAGGGGCGAACGTTCAACTGCACATATTTCAAAAGGGAACACGTTAACTCATCTGCTGTTTATGGATGAGCATCGTGGACGTCTGATAGAGTAACCTGGTAAATGCAAGAATACCCAGAGTAACGAACCTGTAATGCCAGACATGTCTCACTACACGAAACTGGCGATATATGTACCTCACCACTGAGCTGAGAGCAACGACTTTACATATGATGCCGAACTGTGGGACAAAACCCCTGGGTCTTGATCTCATTGGTTCTCGCCAAGCCAACTTTCGTTTTCGTGAATTGTTTCGTAATATGTCACTGGACCATGCTTGCAAGAATAATGTTGCCCTTGATCCCTTATCATACATAGCATATGTGTGAGAGCCTGTTCAATAGACGAGTGACAACCATGACAATTGCTCAGTTAATCAGTACCACAGAGCAAGGGATAATCATGGGTTATCAACATTTTGACGATATCTTCATCCCAGACTTCTCTTCGATGTCTTTCTTAATACACCTCGGCCATATTATCCCAGATATCTCGTTTGAGCAACAACAGGAAACCCCTCTTAAACGATCCAATCCCTGAGCGATCATGTGTAGTTTAAATTTCACGCATGTTGTTATGAAATATCTTGATGGCTCAATAATAGCATACTTTGGAACAATCAGAACGCAACGTCTATCAAACTATACGCCAAGAGATAAAAAAAAATTCTCTTTGACGACGTCTTACCTCAAATATACACCCGTGCTCATCGTGTGAGCAAGGGATAGAGTTGCATGCAATTAACCTGTCTTTTCAACTGCTTGACAGAGTATGTCAAAACACAAACAGAGCGCATTCATTTGAATTAGTTTCGCATTTAACTACAGAAGAGGCCAGATTTGCCTTTAGTGAACATATATTAACCTTAATCGAATGAATCTACTCACTAGACTATGGCCATACACGTATGCTGTTCTGTTCACTTGCAGGTGTTTGTGACTTTAAATCGAACTCTAGTTTCAAGGAACTAGTTGCGATGAACATATAAATAACTCAGCATTGCATTTTCCATCCAGAATATAATTTACGGAGTACACGACACTAGTTTCAAGAAAATTTAATCATGATATTGGAGCGATTTTGTGTAAAAGAGAGTGATTCCTTCTCTGGTTCTATGCTGATATGACGTCGTGTACATATAAATTACAACACTTCTCCATGTGCTTAACATCACTGCTGTGGTTTCTTCTACTTTTGATCTTTATGATCCAAGTCCGGGCGTCACAAACTTTCGACGATCGCCGTTGGTCCCCAGAAGTCCTCATCTTGAAATTTCACAGACTGCGGGTGTTTACTCGATTTGTCAGATAGTGAAATATAGATATAATTCGCTTCATTGTTTACCATTCACTTTCGGGGATTTTTACGAGATCGCCAATTACGGTTATTAGTGAAATTAAGATATAAGACAATGCCTTCTGTGAAACCGAAAGAGAAAATACTATATTGAAAGTAGTGGCCTAGTCGAAAGTTATCATACTGCTGTCAAATGGTCTAATGGCTGATGGTAGGTGGATAAGTTGGTGTGGGTGCTGTTAACTTGTTATCTTTCGTGGAGTTATTAGACTGATACTCTGAAAATAAGTCGAAGTTTAGCCTTTGATTCGTGTATTGCAAGGTCTTTAAGAATTATACAGGAACATGTACATAGTGAGTGAATCGGCGACAGCCAAACACCATTTACTAGGGCGAGGGGCTTGGTCAACACCATTTTTTCGTCGTTTTTTTCTATTTTCCTACGAAGTAGGCTACCATTTGCAAATTGTCCAGTAGTCAGCGAGTGAGTGAGTCCATCCGAATCCTTTCGTCGGCAAAATAAGGAGAACCGTTGACATTAGAACCTTGACTTTTGGCACGAACGTGCATTAGGAGACTATTACTAGCAAGTTCTGAGCTGACCTGCTTTTGATGACAATTTCTGCTGATTTTTGATGATAATCACTGGTAATTCTGACTTGGGTTGTGCCAATCGTAGTATAGACAGGATTTCAACTTAGGGGTGGAGAATTTCCAAGAGTTCAGTGAGCATCGGAGTCCTAATGCCTACCCTACTTCGTAGGTCCTGTAACGTTAGTCACACTGCTATGTTATATTTGTTTTTATGTTATATTTTACAATTATAGCTCATATTAATACAATCGTCATAATCGTTAGATATCATGCAGGTCTCATCACCAATACATTGTGATCTACTGGTGACGATAAGCCATGGTGATGGCTCTAACTCATCAACGTTCAATGGTGATGGTGAAACGTATAACCGTTTTGATGGCTGTGTATTTTAAGGTGAACAATAATATGTAGAATGTGGACAATGGACAAATTAAATGGAACAAATCTATTTAAAATTCGCATACAAGCGTCTCGTCTGTCATTCAATATTCTGCCGTCGTTCATTAAAGATTTTCTGCGTACACAATTCAAAGCCCTAATTCATATTATAGCATTAGCACAAAATAAAGAGGATAAATCATAATATTCATCGAACTAGGCTAATTTCATGCAAGAGAGAAGCGGTCAGCAGTTTTCAATGATGCCTACAAGACATAATGATTTTCCAAAAATATCAAATCCGTATAGCTGATCAGTATTCTTAGTACATACGATCTTATTTGTAAATTCGTTATCTAGAATATGACCTATCTCAGTCGAGCTTCGATTGTGTCTGTTCATATGAGCAGTATTAGGATCTTGAAATACATACATGGCAGTGTGACTATGCCTCACAGGACCTACGAAGTAAGGTAGGCATTAGGACAGGCACTGCATGAGCTCTTGGCAATCCCACCCCCCCCCCCCCCCCCCCAGCCCCAAGTTGAAATCCTGCCTATATTAAGATGGGCACATGCAGCCCAAGTCAGAATCACCAGAGATTTTCATCAAAAATCACCAGAAATTTTCGATTAAAACAGTATTGAATATTTTGTTGAAGATTAAAAGTGATGGGATTGAATGAATAGTTTACCAGTTACAGTGCTGATGTGAATCTGTGACACACCAACACACTCCGTGGCAGTGATTCTGTGACACACCAACACACTCCGTGGAAGTGATTCTGTATCCCTTAATCAAGGAATCAAAATTTGAAATGACAAGAAAAATTTAGACATAATTACACATGCAATGTTTTTGTTTAAATTATATCCCAGTGTGATATATAGTCAATATTCAAGAAGTACAATCAAAGTTATTTTATCTAGTTAAATTCTACCCAAAGAAAAACATGCCGTCAATGCCAGATGTTGAATTTTATACAGCTGTAGATCAGGGCTCTGGGTGCATATATCATGTTTCCACCTAACATGCTTGAGCTATACATGTATAACACACTTTCATTTGAGAGTCCAGACATTCCACCATTCATGTGAACAAATTGTACTAAACATGGAATAATTAAAGGGAACGTAAACTCTCGTGAAACTTGCATGGCCAGTTAAAGCTTTTTCCTCATAGAATCCAAATCGTTTATCAGATATTTTTTTACAATTTTTTCAAAGCAGTACTAAACATCTTAACTTCGTTACACTGGACGAATATAGAGGCCTCCATGTTCGAAGAATCGTGACGTCAGTGGACACTAGTTCTTCTGCCTCTGGAGGTAAAAACGTGTCAATTTGCAGAGGTGCAGTATTCGAGACCGTAGCTTACAAACATGAACGAGGATGACAGCGCGACGTGTCGGGATTACCTGGTACATTGTGACAGCCAAATGCAGAGCAGCCCGGCATCGTAGAATATCTGTTAGAATCAGGCTGTATTCTACATCAAAGCTAATCGATAACATTGCCTCTGTTAGTCAGGGAACGGATGAGTGTATGAAAACGACCATATTCGGCCATGTTATCTCGACACAGAGAATGTCCGATGACGTAGGAGATTATCGGCACAACTGAATTTTACGCTTTCCCATTGGATAAAAATCCTGCCCAAAACAAACATGGCGGCGCCCCCAAGAAATTCCAAATCACGGTATTTTCTATGTTTGCGTCTGTCTCATTCATTGGAAAAAAATGAGAAAAAATATTTGTCACGATTTTTTAAATCTATCGGGATTGTTGTATAATTCCCGCGGTGTTTTACCGTAGAGTTTACGTTCCCTTTAAATTCACACTACCCATTTCTACAGTATCAGTACTATGTTACTATCTGTAGCAGTTGAAACCCAGTAAAACTTAAACAATTAAAACCAGTAAAGAAATTTGCCTGTTGAATAACAGAAAATATGGTATGGAGATTTGAATGAGTAAACTATACTAAACAACTTACATGATACCAACAAAATATCCCAACACAAGCTGATAAATTCCTTGGGTGGCTTGCAGACAGCTTTGTTTCACCCTCTGCAGTAAATTTTATCATTGTTGCTCACAGGCTAATCTGAAGGATGATATCAGATCTTTCTATGTTCTGCTGGGTTATTGCTTCAGGCTGACTTAATTGGCTGATGTAGGATATTTCATCATCAGTGGCAATTTGACCTAAATTTGAAGCCTGCATGATTTGGTCTGTGATGAAATGTTTGGATGTGAAATAGGATACACGTTAAAGGCCACAGTTTACATATATCTATAACAATATACTGAATTGTGTGTATTAAGAATGGCAAGTTGCCTGGTAATAGCAGTGTAGATCAATGCACTAACAAATGATGGAAAATTAGCATTTCCTATTTCATTATCCCATCACGTTTTGTACTGTGTTATATATACAGTGAAACATACAGCCAAGGCTTCCCGATGGGCATGACAGTGTACTCGCTGAGCTATCAATAAATAATATAAAAAAAATAATTATAAATCAATTATTTTCACCAGAATTCGGTCAACTCAGAACTTGCTCGTAACAATGCCCTAATGCACGTTCATGCCAAAAATCAAGGTTCTAATGTCAACGGTTCTCCTTATTTTGCCGACGAAAGGATTCGGATGGACTGACTGACTGACTCATTACCGGACAATTTGCGATCTGTAGCCTACTTCGTAGGAAAAGGCAGTATATTCCTACGAAGTAGGCTACAGATCGCAAATTGTCCGGTAATGAGTGAGTGAGTCAGTCCATTCGAATCCTTTCGTCGGCAAAATAAGGAGAACCGTTGACATTAGAACCTTGATTTTTGGCATGAACGTGCATTAGGGCATTATTACCAGCAAGTTCTGATCTGAAATAATTCTGATTAAAATTAGATTTATAATTAACACTTCAGTATATTGTTATATATATGTAAGCTGTAGCCTGTAACGTGTAGGCTATCCTGTTTCACATCCAAACTATGTATGTCATCATTGCCAAGAAAACTGTGGTCCGTTTTGCTCCAGCGTTTTATCGCATTTAATGAGTAGGCCTATCAGTTACACTCCGGCTAAAAATACCCTACTGCATATACCCTCAAAAATTCAGCGCTGTTTGCACAACGAAGCTGAGGTGGTTTAACGTTATCATAAAGAAAATCAACGATCAACTGCCATAGAATATAATGTGAAACAAGGAAACCGGAATAGTACATTCATCAGATTGCCGATACCCAAAATGTGTTGTCTCATATATCTAAATAACAACGTGATGTAGAGAGACTATTTATTCGTCTTTGTACCGGTTATGCTCAGGAAAATCACATAGAATCATTATTATCTTGTGCATAAAAGGTGTTGGTCTCGAGTTGAATTACCGTAAACTACATAAATGCTACCTTTCTATACTATAGTACTATATATAAAAAAATTGGTGTATTGTTGGGAACATGAGCAGTGTGACTAACGTCACAGGACCTACGAAGTACAGTAGGCATTAGGACTCGAACGTGAACTGAACTCTTGGAAATCCCCACCCCCAGTTGAAATCCTGCGTATATTAAGATGGGCATCGCCCAAGTCAGAATCGCCAGTGATTTTCATCAAAAATCAGCAGAAATGTTCATCAAAAGTAGGTCAGCTCAGAACTTGTTGGTAACAGTCTCCTAATGCGCCTTCATTCCAAAATAAATAACGATCGCCGATTTAATTTTACAATTTTTTAATTAAAGGAAACAGATTGAATAATATAGGTTCAGTAGATTTCAAGCTTTACGTGTGAAAATACATTTACATATCTTTAATGGTTTTCAGTGCCCTTGTACAGGATCAAAACAACTTTTTGAATCACATTATTTTCCCAACAATACAACAAATTTTTATATATAGTACTATAGTAGAAAGGTAGCATTTATGTAGTTTACGGTAATTCAACTCCAGACCAACACCTTCTCTGCACAAGATAATAATTATTCTATGTCATTCTCCTGAGCATAACCGGTACAAAGACATACAGTGGGACAGGGTATTTTTAGCTCTGGGTAATTTGACCTGAATTTGAAGCTGATACACGTTAAAGGCTATAGTCCACATATAGCTACATGTATAACAATATACTGAAGTGTTAATTATCAATCTAATTTAAATCAGAATTATTTCAGATCAGAACTTGCTGGTAACAATGTCCTAATGCACGTTCATGCCAAAAATCAAGGTTCTAATGTCAACGGTTCTCCTTATTTTGCCGACGAAAGGATTCGGATGGACTGACTCACTCACTCATTACCGGACAATTTGCGATCTGTAGCCTACTTCGTAGGAAAATAATGTGATTTAAAAAGTTGTTTTGATCCTGGACAAGGGCACTAAAAACCACTAAAGAGATGTAGATGTATTTTCACACGTAAAGCTTGAAATCTAGTGAACTTATATTATTCAATCTGTTTCCTTAAAAAAAAATGTAAAACTAAATCGGTGATCGTTATTTATTTTGGAACGAAGGCGCATTAGGAGACTGTTACCAACAAGTTCTGAGCTGACCTATTTTTGATGGAAATTTCTGGTGATTTATGATGAAAATCAGTGCCCATCTTAATATAGGCAGGATTTCAACTGGGGGTGGGGATTTCCAAGAGTTCAGTTCGTGTTCGAGTCCTAATGCCTACTGTACTTCGTAGGTCCTGTGACGTTAGTCACACTGCTCATGTTGTTTACAGGATATACATATAGGTAAAGCGACTGAAAATTTTATGATAAACGAATGGGCCAAGACGCCTATATAGCTCCGTTCACCTCGAACGCACGAGGAGTGGCCATTCTCTTTAACAGTAACTTTCAATACTCTGTTCTGAGCTGCAAGAAAGATACGTACAGCAACTATATTATTATTAAATTATCCTTGTCGAATGATCGAATAGTAATTGTTGTCAACCTTCACGGACACGAACTTCTATTCCTACGAAGTAGGCTACAGATCGCAAATTGTCCGGTAATGAGTGAGTGAGTCAGTCCATCCGAATCCTTTCGTCGGCAAAATAAGGAGAACCGTTGACATTAGAACCTTGATTTTTGGCATGAACGTGCATTAGGGCATTGTTACCAGCAAGTTCTGAGCTGACCGAATTCTGATGAAAATTTGATTTATAATTATTTTTTTTATATTATTTATTGATGGCTCAGCGAGTGCACCGTCATGCCCATCGGGAACCCTTGGCTGTATGTTTCACTGTGACTTTTGAAGGTTCCCTGATACGGCATATCATGACACACCGGTTCTGGTAAAATCAGCGAAGTTAAGCGACTTTGAGCCCGGTCAAGACTTTGTGTAAACGGGGCCCATTTAACCAATGGATAAATGAGTGAATTCAGTCTAATAGACGAAGGTCCCAAGCTGAAAGCGCAAGCTGATGCAATAAGCATAGTAATGAAAACGTACATTTACCTTCTGTCATAGGTCTGTTAAATTTACCACTGTGCTATCCGACATCCGAAGTAGGGTGGGCATTAGGACTCCGACGCGCACCGAACTCCTGGTCATAGCCAATCTAAGTGTAAACGTTTTGGTTGGCTATATTATCATGTATGAAATAGGAACTGCTAATTTTCCATCATTTGTTAGTGCATTTATCTACACTGCTATCACCAACTTGCCAGCCTCAATACACACAATTCAGTATATTGTTATAGATGTAAACTGTAGCCTTTAACTTGTATCCTATTTCACATCCAAACATTTCATCACACACCACATCAGGCTTCAAATTCAGGTCAAATTTCCCACTGGTTGTGAAATATCCTACATCAACCAATTAAGTCAGCCTGGTGCAATAACCCAGCAGGAGAAAGAAAGATGTGGTATCATCCTTCAGATTAGTCTGTGTGAGCAACAATGATAAAAGTTTACTGAGGGTGAAACAAAGCCATGACGGCATGTTTAAAGGGTCTTAATTTATTTTCTTTGGGTAGAATTTAACTAGATAAAGTAACTTTGATCATAATGTGAAAATATGAGAACATACTTTGAGGTTTTTTTGTACCTCTTGAATATTGTCTATATATCACATTGGGATATAATTTAAACAAACAATTACATGTGTAAACAAAATATGTCTAAATTTTTCTTGTCATTTCAAATCTTGATCCACTTTGATTCCTTGATTAGGGGATACAGAATCACTGCCACGGAGTGTGTTGGTGTGTCACAGCAATGCAATTCCGATTCACACAACGAAGCTGAGGTGGTTTAATGTTTATCAATGAAGAAAATCACCGATCAACCGTCATAGAATATAATGTGAAACAAGAATACCGGAATAGTACATTCATCAGATTGCCGATACCCAAAATGTGTTGTCTCATATATCTAGATAACAACGTGATGTAGAGACGCTATTTATTCGTCTTTGTACCGGTTATGCTCAGGAGAATGACATAGAATCATTATTATCTTGTGCTGAGAAGGTGTTGGTCTTGAGTTGAATTACCGTAAACTACATAAATGCTACCTTTCTACTATAGTACTATATATAAAAATTTGTTGTATTGTTGGGAAAATAATGCGATTCAAAAAGTTGTTTTGATCCTGGACAAGGGCACTGAAAACCATTAAAGAGATGTAAATGTATTTTCACACGTAAAGCTTGAAATCTACTGAACTTTTTATTATTCAATCTGTTTCCTTTAGTTAAAAAATTGTAAAATTAAATCGGCGATCGGTATTTATTTTTTGAATGAAGGCGCATTAGGAGACTGTTACCAACAAGTTCTGAGCTGACCTACTTTTGATGAAAATTTCTGGTGATTTTTGATGAAAATCAGTGCCCATCTTAATATAGGCAGGATTTCAACTGGGGGTGGGGATTTCCAAAAGTTCAATTCGCGTTCGAGTCCTAATGCCTACTCTACTTCGTAGGTCCTGTGACGTTATTCACACTGCTCATGTTCTCAATTACTAGACCAATTAGATGACATTGAGACATCTGAGATTATATTATGTGGCGATTGGAACATGGTGTTATCCCCTTCTCTTGACCAAGATAATTATCTTCATGTCAATAACCCAAAAGCTAGGGACACTGTTATAAATTTTATTGAAAATAGTGATATACATGATGTATGGAGAATACAACATCCAACTGAAAAGAAATATACTTGGCGACGTTGGAACCCCAGGAAGCAAGCTAGACTGGATTCTTTCTTGGTATCCACAAGCGTTTTTAATAAGATAGTTGATTCTAAAATAATTCAGGGCTACAGAAGTGATCACTCAGCCATACTAATAAAGTATAATATTTCAGACAAAAAAAGAGGACCTGGCTACTGGAAAATGAATAATTCTCTCCTTACTGAAAAGGAATATTTAGCCATAATCAATAAAACAATATTAGACAATATAAGTTTCTACTCGGAAGAAAATATTTCTGTGGAGACCTTACAGGGCATTCCTTTCGACCAAATTAAGTTAAAGATATCTGATCAGCTCTTTCTAGAAGTTTTGTTAATGGATATAAGGGGTAAAACAATCTCTCACTCCTCTTGGAAAAAGAAACAAAATGTTGAAAATGAAAAACAGCTAGAAAGAGATATAGAAAAACTGGAACAAAAATTGGGGAAAATTTTACTCAAATGAATGATGAACAATTGGATAAATTAACAGAATTAACACAAGCTTTAGAAAAGTTGAGAGGTGAAAAAATAAACGGGGTAATGATTAGATCTAGAGCAAGGTGGTACGACTTGGGTGAAAAGCCTACCAGATATTTCTGTGGATTAGAAAAAAGAAATTTTCAATGTAAAATTATAGACAAGTTAATAACTGAGTCTGGAGAATTCACAGAACAAAATAAAATTATTGAAGAACAGAAAAAAATTTATGAATCACTATACGCACAAAAAGAAATTGACAAAGAGTCCTGGACTCAAGTTTTCCGTGAAGATACTAATTTTAATAAACTAAGCGATAATGAAGCCGCGAATTTGGAAGGACAAATTACCTTAGCCGAATTGTCAGAAGCTGTACGGAATATGAAAAATGATAAGAGTCCTGGCCAGGAGGGGGTTTTCCGTAGAATTTTTCAAGGTATTTTGGAAAGATATAGGGCCTTTTGTTTTACGATCCATAATAAATGGAGCTTACCAAACTGGGCAACTGTCAAAAAGCCAGAGAAGGGGAATAATAACCTGTTTACCAAAGCCCAATAAGGATCGTCATTTCATGAAAAATTGGAGGCCAATTACTCTTCTTAATGTAATATACACGATGGCCTCAACATGTATAGCAAACCGCATGAAGACGGTTTTAAATGAACTTATAGACGAAGATCAAACGGATTTTATGAAAGGACGATACATCGGAGAAAATACTCGTCTATTGTATGATGTTTTGTTCGAATGTAGAGAAAATAACATACCTGTTATGGTCCTACTCGTTGATTTCGAGAAAGCATTTGACTCCATCTCAATAGATTTTATGAAACGAACTTTAGATTTTTTTGGCTTCGATGACTCAATCAAACGTCGGATCGATATATTTTATTATGAAATGACTGCTTGTATCATACAGAATGGCCACTTCTCTGGTAGGTTCCCAGTGGAACGAGGATGTCGACAGGGGGATCCCATCGTCCCGTATCTATTTGTTCTATGTGCAGAGGTTTTGGGTAAACTTGTTAGAGACAACCAGGAAATTAAAGGTATAAATATAGATGGAAGGCATGTAAAAATAAGCCAATATGCTGACGACACAACATTTTTCCTTAACGGAAGTGACTTATCCTTAAGGGCTGTATTAAATACCCTACATTTGTTCTTTCGTGCATCTGGTCTGCGGATAAATATTGAAAAATCGCACGCGATATGGATAGGCAGCCAGGCTGGTTCTACAGTACGGCTTTGTCCTGAATTTCAATTGAATTGGAACCCGAGGTCCTTTATATCTTCAGGTGTAACTTTTACAGCAAATCTTTCGGAAATGAATGAGCTAAATTTTCGTACAAAAATTGATGACCTAAAAAAAACGTTAGATAGGTGGAACAGAAGAGGCTTATCAACTTTGGGTGAAATAACAGTTATAAAACGATTGCCATTTAAAAAATAACGCATCTATTTATTTCCTTACCAAATCTACATAAAATTTGATAAAAGAGCTTCACAGCATTATTTATAGTTTTCTGTGGAATAAAGGCCCCGATAAAATTGAAAGAAAATTGATTGTGAAAGACTACAAAGATGGCGGATTAAGAATGATTAGATATTGAATCATTTATAAAATCTTCTTTTCTGAAACCAGTTCTGGGAGATTCAGAAATATTTTCTCTAGTGCATTAAGAATAGATAGTATTATTAAAATCACACAGAACCCCTTCTGGAAAGATGTTCTTTCAGCATGGGAATCATTTATACTGAAAGAAAAACCTCATGAACTGGACAGCATGGATATCTTGAACCAACCACTTTGGTATAACCATCATTTTACAAACTCTACATATTTCATTTCCCATTGGCATAAAAATGGTTTACGCGTTTTAAAGGATATCCTGGACCAAGATGGGAAAATACTACCATTTGATATTGTCAAAACAAGATATAATATTCGCGGCACTTTCCTTGATTACAAAAGATTGACTCTTAAAATTCCACAAAGTTGGCTGCAGAAATTAGGGAAGGACATAAAGTTAAGTGATTTTGTGTTCGACAAGCAAATGGTCAAAACTGTTTAGCCCCACCCCATATGTCAAAGACAAATCCGTATGGCAACAGTGAAACTTGTGAAGGTTCCTTGCAAGCCTTTCTAATGTGGGTTATACAATTCATAAATAAATACTGTAGTAACTACACTACACTCAGACACGCGACGAAGGTTTAGGTAACACGAAATCATGCATATCATTGTGAATATGCCTGATTAATTACTGTCAGCCTCAAGAATGAGACAAAGTTTAGCAGCAGGACGTTGTAAAACCGACGACTTAGTTTTTAGCTTTGCCGACCGCACAAGGCCATGCCTGTCCTTCATAACTTCTAAGTCTTTACCCAGAGACCAAGAGCTTCTGGGACTGTTGTCCAGCAAAAGGACAACATCACCAACAGCAAGGTTACGTCGCGGGTAAAACCACTTCTGCCTTTGCTGGAGCAGTGGTAAATACTCCCGCACCCACCTTTTCCAAAAGGTGTCCGCCAAGAACTGCACTTGTCTCCAGCGCCTACGGGCGTAATTGTCAGACTTTTCATAAAGTCCTGGCGGTAACTGTTCTCCGGAACGAAGAAGCAAGAGATGATTGGGCGTTAAGGCATCCAAGTCATCGGGACTGTCAGGAACTCTGGTGATAGGTCTTCTATTTAATATAGCTTCGACTTCGCACATCAATGTGTGAAATGCTTCATCATCCAGTCGTATCGTCTGCTCCCTTAAAAGAGAATAGAGGACCTTTCGTACGGAACGGATCAACCGCTCCCAGACACCCCCGAAATGTGATGCGCTGGGAGGATTGAACTCCCAGCAGATATTCTTCTGCAGAAGGGTATCGTGAATCTTGTCAGTATTCCACCGCAAGATTTCCTCTCTCAGTTCTCGTTCGGACCCCACTAAATTGGTCCCATTGTCGGAACGAATCATCTTTACAGGGCCACGGCGTGCGATGAAGCGCCTTATCGCGTTTATACACGAATCGGTGTCAAGACTGAGCAACTTCAATGTGCACGGCACGGATAGCCAGACACGTGAACAAGACGCCGTATCTCTTTACAATACTTCGCCCGCGTTTAAGTTCGAAGGGGCCAAAGTAATCTACGCCCACTCTAGTAAATGGAGCCTCTTCCGTGAGCAGACGGTCAGGAGGAAGGTCTGCCATTTTTTGCTCACTCGTAGGACCTTGATATCTTCTGCACGTCACACACTTAGACATAATCTTCTTAATTGTAGAATTGACTCCCAATATCCAGTACCTCTGCTGGACAGCGGCAAGAATAGCATTTCGGCCAAGATGTCCAACAGATTTGTGAGTTTCTTCGATAATCATCCTTGATATAGGCGACCCTTTAGGCAGGATAATCGGGTGTTTGGCATCAAAGGGTATGCTTGCTCTTGCAAGGCGTCCGCCAACCCGAGTCACTCCATCAATCAACTTTGGGTCGAGTTTTCGAAGAGGCGAGGACTTCTTCACACTGCACAGTTCATCCAGTGTTTTAAAGTCGTCGGCAAAATGCCGTCATTGAACATGACTCACAAGCACTATCTCTGCTGCATGCAGGATCTCAACTGTGAGAGATGACGACTTTAACCGTCCTTGTCCTTACTCACTTTGTGTGTCTTGCTCTTCTTTACGTATCTGGTGAGCTGATCTTTCTTTGTCATATCAGATTCTTCACAAATTTCCCTCTAAGCATCAGCATGGCGTCGTAGATTGCGACAGACGACTATCATCCATCCGACTGCTTTTCGGATTCGCGTCCAGTCCGAGTAATGTTGAATCAGTCTCTCTATAGGGTGAAGAGTTGCTACAAAAGCAGCACTGGTTACTCTTTTGACTTCAATGTCATCATCCTTGAGAGTTTCCCAGTCTGATGGTTGGGCAGGCCAGTTCTCTTCAGGTTCCCACAAGAAGTCTGGGCCACTGAACCTGCATCATGGGTTACCCCCTTGATCAGCGATACGGATTTAATATTTTTGGAACATCATGTCTTGCCGGCATCATTGAAAACTGTTGACCGCTTCCCTCTAGCAGGAAACAAGCCTATATTTATGTATACTATGGTTGTCTTTTTGAATTTGGTGCTAATACTGTTATATGGAATATGGAATAGGTCTTTGGATTATGGACGCGGATATTCTCTAATGGACGACGGCTGAATTATGAATGACGGTCTAGACGCTTGTAATCTCAATAGATGAGTGATTGGCTAGCGAACTTAGTCTGACTAAAACAGTAACTACCTGTCAGTCTTCCATACATTGTGGGACTACCCATATAGCTTAAGGCTTCAGGAAACCAGTGTCCTCTGTATGCATCAACAGAGGCACACACATGAAGAATCAACGCATGAGAAATACCCATACACAAGGTGTCGCCAATACGTCAACCCAAATGGATGAAGCTACAGGACCAGAAGGAACATCGGAATCCATTGAGCTGAAGTATACTGCTTATGTTACCGCATTGCCAGAGATCAGTTAGCCAGGGTCTGAATAAACATCTCCAAAATCATTCCCAAATTTGATCAGATATAATGCTTCACAGTGAGCACTTCACCAAACAAGGTCAAGGCTTGTCTGGTGTCTGACTGTTATTGTCAGACCCTGATTCACGAAACCGGGATGACAAACACCGGTGCATACCTCACTGAAAGACACAATCCAACATGGATTGCCCCGCCATTTTCTTTCCTTGTTAACTCATCCCTCACAATTAGCACAACTCTCCTCGGCAAAAACTCATGTGGCATCCAAGTAACTTTCATTTAACACCATGTTAACAATTGCAGAATGGTGTGGTCAACCGTGAGGGCTGTTAACCCACACATTTTCCCCAACCCATCTTTCCACAACCCCATCCACTCCACAGTTTCACTCAAGGCATTCTCCTAACCCTCTAAAAATTTGAACATATCTCCATCACACCGCTACACAACAAACACTGCATATTTTCGCAACACACATCACATGTTCTCCCAACACACCAACTGTTCTAGAACAGGTACACACACCACACTATACTAAACACTCAATCTGCCAAAAATAATCATTCTAAAATATACACCCAAACATCACAAATCAAGCAACACACCGTTATCCAACACCCCACATCATTATTCAACATCCACACAGATTTCTTGTCAGACATTTTGTCATTTTTTATCTTTCCCCAAATCAAAAAACAACCTACACAACATCAAACCAAAATGCCACATCACCTACATCAAAATACAAAGACATCACCAACATCAAAATCACCTCAAAACAGTATGCTAGATGGCCCGACATGCCAATGCCCACTGTCGATCTGCATTGCTCCCCAACATCACCAATGCTAACAGAGAACTAAGCTAAGGCACTGTCCAAACCTGCCATCATGCGTTAAAATTCCACGGCAGGGACCCCCATGGTCCCAGTGACCAGGGCCTTCTTCCTAAAATCAACAACATAGCCGTAAGCGGACAGAAGGTCTGAGCCCAGCAACAGAACCACAGGGGCTACATGCAGGTCTCCAAAGCAATTAAACCCTGCAACAGAAAGGGGGAACCTGTCGAACCTAACATTTCCATACTGGCCGTACCCGGAAATGCACTAGTTCGCTTAATCGGAGTGGACGACAGGCCTGTAAGCCCTAACTCTTCAAATAAGTCCCGACTCATGACTGTAACCTGAGCAGCAGTATCCACTATAGCACTCACTGGAACTGACCCGACCCTGACAGGAACTACCACTGCCCCCTCCCGAGCTCGAGACACAGTAACACCTCTAACGGCAGCAGTCAATCCTGTGCCACCCGACGAGGCAGGCCCAGCAGCATCACCCGTGATAACTCACCCATCAAGATCAGTGCGAACGGGCAAATTTCGACTTATGTGTCCTAATTGGCGACGAGGATGGCACCGTACATGGGGACATCGGAGACTCTTATGACCAATTTGCCCACACGAGTAACAGGTAACTCTGTTAAAATGGGCCTCACGAGCTACCGGTAGTTTGGAAGAAGTAGCAAGTCTCAATGAAGACTCATCTCGACCCTCCCGTAAAATATCTCTTCCCACAGACATAAGTTCCGTGGAAACTAGACGGACCCCTGCTACATTCAAAACTTGGTGATTTTACAGTGAGGCGTTCACACATGTCAACGCCTCCTGAATAGTTTTGGGGTCTTTCTCCATAGCAAACAAAACTACAGCCTGTGGGTCATGACAACCTTTAAAAAATTGCTCCACGGCTATCGATTCAACTAACTCACGTGGAGTCCCCGGATACCCTTTCACTGCTAAGTGAACACACCTATCAGCAAACTCAGCCAAAGTGTCATCGGCTCTTCGCTCCTCCACCTGCAATATATGTCGTATTGCTTGAGGCGGCTCGAGATCGCCATACCGTTTGTCTAAGGCTTCAAACAGCTCATCAAAAGAATTACAAACTGCTTTCGGTAAGAAAGAGTAATACTCCATGGCCTTGCCATGCATGCACTCAGTCAAACGCTTTAGAGACTGCCTTACTCCACATCCGATCTTGAACTTCTAATTCAAATTTAATTTTAAACGGAGACCAATCTTTTGCAAAAAAACTAATGTTTTCGGAAGTGGACGGCTACTACCACGTGTAAACGGTGACGTTGAAGGGCTACGGCCACGTGATGTTAAGGGGCTGCGGCTGCGCCAGCGTACTGGTGGAGGATCACGGAGAAGTCGAAGCGATCTCAAACTCGCTTCATGTTTCCGGATAGGTCGCGAAACGTTTGACCCAATTAAATTATCACCCTTGTCTTCCTGACAATGTGCATTGTAAGAATGATCTTTGGGTGGAGAGGAATGGCCACGTTTTTGCTCCTCCCTAACCTTACTAGGTGTAGGGGAGAAAGGATCAAAGATGGGCAGAGCAGGGTGTTCCACACTCTGAAGATGCCCTGGCCCCTCATAAGCTTTCACCACCCCTGTATCCGTATAATGTGCATGCTGGGTACCCTCACCAGTATTGCATTCCCCACCCAAAACCCCGGCGTTTGCACAACATTGATCATAGACAAACTTTCATGCTCAACGCTACCCGGTGACCACCTAACAGCACCGCCACCGGTCTGCACTGAACTAGCATCAGTCCCCACCCCTTTAACCATTGGACTAGTTCCCTGACCTTGCATAATTGTCATAGTCATTGTCAAAAATGTTCCCAACTGAAGGCCGTCTGACCTTCCTCAAAAGAAAACTTTTGCGCAACAGAAGTATTCTTACTTACAGCCGTAAAGTCTGACCCAGTTTCCGATTTCCCTTCTACGTAGTCGGGCGTCTTGAGAATGAGGACCTCCACTTCCACCGTGGCAGTGGTACCAGTCGGGATATCTTCTAGAACACCCTCTACCTGTACCAGTCTGGTCTGTTTCTTAACTGTATTGAGCTCTGCAATCAAATTAGGCAAGGATCCACTATTTTTATTTCCAATAATAACAATCGGCGTAGTTCCCCAAGCTGCCACAGAGGCAGGCCTTCTAAATTCCTCTTTCCCTACGGTAAGGGTTTGCGCTACATAACTGGCATCAGACCGGAGTTAATCACTTCCCGGTCGGAGCCCTCGAACTACATTGTTTAGAAGTTTGAGAGCAGATCATTGTGGATTTTATGAGCTGTGATTTTTCAGCATTTCTGATACATCTAATATTTCAAATTGCAGAGGAGGCTTCAAACTGTACTTGCTGGTGTTGATTTGTGCCACTTTATTTGAAGTTTCCATGGTCAATTTCTGTCAAAACCTTAAAAGTTAATGTCCCACAATGTGAATATTGTTATGCCAAGTGGATTTATGCATCGTGAGTTTTCTGTATTTTTGGTGATTTTTTATGCTAATACATAACAAGTAACAACATTATTAGTGGTCTGATAACAACTTCAGGTTGTTCGAAACCAGGGGACACCATGTGGTAAGCATTCATACTGGCCTGTGTACCACTAGATAGGCCTGAAACAAATCATTGGGCCATTGGGTGCACTCTTCACACGAATTATCCCATTGACATATATCGCCGTCTCGGCATGTCGGACATCTTGTGTGGGCATCGTACCGAGGTTTCAAGTTACCACAAGAAATGCAGAACATATTTTGAGGCCATATCGGTTGATAATTGTAAAGAATACTTCCCAAGAGACATGGGAAGTATATCCCTTGCTTATCGGTCCAATTCTTGCAGAATATCAGCCGTCGTAACACTTGGTGATTCGGCGTAATACTCGATTTTCACTGAGCCAGATATGAAAACCTTCTCTATCTTGCGAGGTGAAGATGGAGAAGGCAGTTGGCGTGCACGTGCGCGAGACTACAGGGCAAAATCAGGAAGTCTACAAAATTCTTCACTAGTGATTCAGTGTGAACACCGAATGTAAGAAATGTTGAAATGAGATAAATTTCCAGCGCAAATAAGCGGGGCATTTGGGGGATGCGCAGGGTAGTGTTTGGGCGTTCTAGGGACCATCCCAGGTCCAAAGGGACCTTTTTGGGTGTAGCTCTCGGAATTTAGACTACAACTGGCATGTTCTTTATTGGAAGCCGCGTCATCCTGTGCATGCACAGTCGAGGCGTAATAGCGAAAGAGAGCAGTTTGGAGATGTGCAGGGACGTGTTTTGGCGATCTAGGGAACATCCGTGGTCCAAGTCGGCCGCGTGGAGTGTCATACTGAAGCTTTCGCGGTAAAGTCAGACTTTTGTGGTTATTATTGGAAGTCTTGTCAATCTACGCATGCACAGTTGGGGAGTAGTATAGAAAGATGACAGCTTCGGATGTGCGCAAGGTGATAGCGGTGAGCCATCATTCGTCCAAATGAAGCGTTTGGGGTCAGTTTTGAAGCTCTTTTTGAGTAGAATCCAACGGGGGTGGTTCTTTTGGAAATGCCGTCATTCTGCGCATGTGCGGTCAGGCAGCAGTAGAGAAAGTACTGTTTTGGAAGCACGTGGGGGGGGTGCGTTTTAGGGACTAGGCGGTCCGATTTTGTAGCGCTCGTGATGTTGTCCCAGACTTCAGTGGTATTTTGTCCCTTAACGTCATGCTGCGCATGCGTAATCGATACGTAATAGCGAAAGCGGGGAGCTTAGAGATGCATTGGGGAGTATTTGTTTGAGATAGGGTCCATCATGGGACCGAATTTACCGCATGGGGTGTCATTTAGTTCGGTTTCTCCACCACTTCTCAGCTTTAATATTGGGGTCATTTCCGGCCTGCTTGCATACCCCACTGATCAGGGGTTACTGGAAAAATTCAAAATGGTTGCCATGACGAAAGGTTGCGTTTCCAGTCTTTTTGCTGCAATATTGTGGTCTTTTCTTACAGAAATGTAAACAAAAAACGCATATGACAATAAGTTTCTTGTCTAATACGCACTTTTTGCAAAAATGAATAAAAAGAAAAAGAAAACAAATTGCCAGAGCATTTATCGAAAAGTCTACTAAACTATCTACATCTCTTGACGTCAGCGGCATAGAAATTCGAAATCTCTTAGGATTTTTGAGGGGCGGGATGAAGGGGAGGAAAGACGTCACGTCCGCAAACGTCAACCCCGGTGATGACGCTACTTGAAGAGGATTTTCCACATTTTTGTGTGTAAAGTCCATTTTTAACATTTCTTTTTTTTTTCATGAAAATCCTAGTTTTGCATCTACCCCATCCATCACCTGATCGACCTCGACAAGCACTTCAAGATGATCCCTTACACGGCCCCTTAAGACCAATATTTGCCCACCAATATCCACTTGACAAGGTGTACAGTCCATTTTCCGCATTTTTCCCGAGGAAATCCTAGTTTTTCACCCACCGCAGTCCGTTGCGTTACCCAAAATTGCCTCGTACTGGATGTGACCTTTGGCCCAGACGTGACCTCGACCCGAGTTGACGTCATCAACGGACGTGAAGTCAATGGACATGACGTCATCCCGCCCCTCAATAATCTTAAGAGATTTCTCCTTTCTATACTACTGACGTTATCACTGTGACCATCTCGGATTTCTACCTTTCCTGATATATGTTGGGGTAAGTCGTCCCCCTCCCTCACTTGGGCTCAAAATCTAAGGAAATTAGTTTAGTCGGGTCTAGTTTCAAGGAAATACATATGAGATAAGATTATTGGTGATGATATCTGCATTTTGACCTCTGCAGTGACCGTTGACATTCAAAAGTTAAACAAATAAGTTGATAGCATTTGCGTACACTTCGCCATCCATAAGATGGCTTGCGAAACGGGTGTCTCCATTATCGCGGAGCGATATCCGGTATATTACCGGATTCTGTTCGGCCTTCATCCGGCGGAGAACAGACTCGTTAAATCTGATAAATTACAGGCTTTCATACCACTGCTGAAACAGATATTGCCCGGGCTTACAAAATATATAGGTATGAATAACTTTCGTATCATACAAGTGGTGTGGTGGATCTGTAATTTTGAACAAGTAGGACATCACATGACTCGAAAATGGCGAGTTACGTTGGGGTTACGTCGGTAGACTGATTGGCTGACGAAGTCACGTGGTATTGATTTCTGGAAATTCCCTCTTTCAGTTGCCGAAAGTAGGCTGACAATGGACACACACGATCCCAGGGTCAGTCTTACCGCGTATAGATGACCGAGATGGTTACAGGTTGATGTTGATAGGTGACAATGTGCGTTAAGCTTGGTGGACGTTGAAAGGACATCGGGCATGATACTCGCATACGAGGCCGAGAACTCTTGCCGAGTGCGTGGTTCAACCTCAGAGGGTTCAACAATTTCTGTTGATGCATCAGAACTATCATCTTCTTGAATTTCTGGCTCCGATCTAGATACATGAACTTGTCAACTTGTCTGCGTTTCGGATCACAGACTGTCTGACCAGACTTGACATTTCTCTTTCTCGTTTGCGGAGGCCTGGACAGTGAAAGACCATCGCAGGGAAAAAGTAAATTTCGATGGAGCACTCGCAGCGGTCCACATCCGTCTTCTGCCACAACTTCATACGCGGATGAGTCTTTTTCCATGCGACGGACAACACGATGTGCCCTCTATTCCTAAAACGACCGTAACTTCCCAGTGCCCCCTCTAGGTGTCAAATTTCGAACAAGAATGCGATCTCCAGGTAGAAGAGTGGTGGTAGGAACCCTTTTATCATAAAGGGCCTTTGATGTGGGAGATTTCTTATCTGCTCTCCCATTAGCAAGGGTATATTACAACGCATAGGAGGGAAGTGTGAAGAGGTGCCGACATACTGACAGAGCCACATGACTTCACAGTATAGTCTTCTGGTTAACCTATTCTAAAGCACATACCAAGAATCTAACGATTCGTGATATGTGTTGTATCTCAGGTACGCTTTTATTTTGCCTGTTCATGTGGCAGCTTGGATGACATGACCACACGAACCCTAGCACCGGCATAAGCGGTATTAGATACAAATCTAGAGAGCTATGATGGAAATGTTCTGACAACTCGTATATTGGTAATTGGTGAGCTGTTTTGCTGTGACAACTAGTACACTGGGGATTGGTGAGCTGTATCGTCGTCAGATGAAAATGACGGCATTTAACACAAAAGACTAGTCTGTAAGGCCCGATGTCGACCCAGCATCAACTTCCCACAATGCCAACACGCCTCTTCAATGCATCTGCGCCACTTCGCAACATAATCCTCATGACTGATCTGGTTTGGTTTAGGATTCATGCCGGATAAGAAGTCAGCAGGGAGCCTCGGTGATCGTCCGTACATCAGGAAGAAAGGGGAGAATCCGGTACTCTACTGTTGAATACAGAAATATTCATGAACAACCTTGCTTAGATGATCCTTCCAGTTGGATTTTTCCTGTTCGGTGAGCGTCTTCAACATGTGGATGAAAGTTCTGTTGAAGCGCTCGACCTGCTCATTCCCCCGAGGATGATATGGGGTCGTGCGACTGTGTGCTATATTGCAGTATTTCTCAAGTCGGTGGAAGAACTGGTTTTCAAACTCCTTCCCCTGGTCATGGTGAAGACGTGCAGGAAAACCGAAGCGGATAACAAAACCACTGAACCACTTGTCTGCCGCTGCTCTCGCAAATTTGGTTGTTGTTGCATATGCCTGCGCAAAATGGGTGTGTATTCATACTCGCTGCTACATTTGTCAATATGCATAAAGACTATGCACACAAACTCCATGGGTCACGTGGTATTGATGGGTTTCTTATCTTTGATGCACCCACACTTCATTGTAACGGACTTCTCGATGTCATTATACATATGTGGCCAGAAGAAACGTTCTCTAGCTAAATGCGCGACTCTCTCGACACTGAGGTGGGCTATTTCGCAGTTCATGCAAAACGACACCACGGGGTAACAAAAACTGTTCACGCACTTGACCACCTGGCACCGCTGTTTTTCTGAACATGACGCTGTCCTTTTCAGTGAACTTTTCGCATTGTCGACTTAGACTAGGGTGTAACTTGTCAGATCGCTTGGTCGTCGACCTGCTTTGAACAATCTACACAGTTTGCCGATGTCAGGATCTTGCTTCTGGCTCTCTTAACTCCTCATGTGTAAATGGAGTCACAAAAGACCGTCCTTCGGTGATATCCTGAGGGAGGCTATACGTGTTACTAGATATTGCCGACACCCACACCGTTTCAATTTCTTGAGCACGAATAGCAGTCATAGTTGCACTGATGGCTTCCTGTGAAATCTCCTCGGCACAGTTTTGTAGAAGCTTGTCAACATCAAGCGGCATCCGTGAAGGACCGTGCGCATCACCATTCGACTTGCCGGGCCTAAACTTAATCACAAATTTGAAATCGGATAATTCCGCAATCCGTCGAGGCGTGCCGATGACAACACATACCTCATTGGATTGCTATCCGTTAGAACGGTGGAGGGTAGTAGAGGTAGTCTTGAACTCGATCTGTTTATGCCCACATTAGAGCTAAAAACTCTAATTTTTCCGAGCGTAGATGATATATTTTTTCCAGCTCCAGTCAGGGACCGTGATGCATTCATCCCCCTGCTGTTGGTATAACACGACTCCCAATCCATCCGTTGACGCGTCTGTGTGGATGATGAATGCCATGGAGAGGACTATATATGCCATTACAGGATTAAGAAATACTGATCAGCGATACGGATTTGATATTTTTGGAACATCATGATGTCTTGCCGGCATCATTGAAAACTGTTGACCGCTTCTCTCTTGCAGGAAACAAGCCTATGTTTATGTATACTATGATTGTCTTTTTGAATTTGGTGCTAATACTGTTATATGGAATATGGAATAGGTCTTTGGATTATGGACGCGGATATTCTCTAATGGACGACGGCTGAATTATGAAAGACGGACCAGACGCTTCTAATCTGACAGAACATCCACCGGCCTGTTCAGAACCATCTGGTGAGTATCGGCCCACTCAAGTGTCTGGTAGGATGGAACCTGACCCCTTTTCCTTGTGGCATCGTGTTTAACTTTCTGTGACGAAGCTCTCGGGGCATCCTTGGACTTCAGATCATAAAGCGGTTTTGCCCTTCTCGAAAAATCAGGTATCTAGAGTCGGAAATAGCCAATGAATCCGTGCAGCTTATGGAGATCACCTACAGTGGCTGGTCATTTAGATTTCAGTTGCTGAACTGCCTCTATATCGACTGAATCCATATATATACCTTGAGATGACACAATATGTCCAAGATAACGCACCTGTTTCTGGAATATGTTGCATTTACTTGGCTTCAATTTCATGCCATGTTGTTGTAGCCTCTGGAGACCTTTCGCATATTCTCCACGTGTTCCTCAAATGTTTCGCTGTAAACGATAATATCGTCTAGATATGTCAGACATATGATGTCTCGCAGTTCTCCATGCAACGCTGGAATATCCCGATGAATCAATCAGTCCAAATGGAATCCTTACCCATTCATGGAGCCCTCCTGGTGTTATGAATACTGTGTAGTTACGAGAGCCTTCTGCTACAAAGCATTGATGATAGGACCTGCCTTCATCTAAAACTGAGAACCCAGCGAACTAAACTGTCAAGTGGTTCTTCGATTCTGGGCAGCGGTTGCCCGTCAAGCATAGTTTCACTATTCAGCTGTGTGTAATCAATGCAAAGGCGGAGACTTCCATCCTTCTTTCGGACGCAGACCCTCGGTAATGAGTACGATGAGGTGGACTTCCGTATCCAGCCACGTCGGGTCAGGTCAGCGAGATAATTTTTTTACCTCGGTCAGCAGGGGTCTTTGTATAGTCGTGTAGTTACGTTGCACAGGAATTTGATCCGACAGGTTCAGGTGCAACTGCAGATCCTCAATACACCCAACATCAGCACTGTTCTGTGAGAAAGCTCCTCGTTCTTCTTGCAGCATCTGCCTAACAGTTAGCTCTGCATCGCGTACTTCAAGGTCCTCATGGTGCTCATATGAACAGTCACAATCAAAGCGTGACTGAGATACATCATTCTCTAGATGACGACTTTATAACGAATATCATAAGGATTAAGAATACTGATCAGCGATACGGATTTGATATTTTGGAACATCATGATGTCTTGTCGGCATCATTGAAAACTGTTGACCGCTTCCCTTTTGCAGGAAACTAGCCTATGTTTATGTATACTATGATTGTCTTTCTGCATTTGGTGCTAATGCTGCTATATGGAATATGGAATAGGTCTCAACTGGATTTGAAGGAAACTACAGATAACCATACAGGCACATCGTATTTAGACCTATATCTCTATAAAAATGAAGCGGGCCTTCTCTCTCGTCGACTGTATGACAAAAGAGATGATTACAATTTCGACATCGTAAACTATCCCTTTCTGGACAGTAATATTCCAGTGGGACCTGTATATGGCGTATACATATCACACCTAGTAGCATTTGCTAGATCCTGTGTTAAATGTGACGATTTTAATCAACGTCACAAAACATTGTTGCAGGAACTTATCAAACAGGGCTACACCACCAAGCGCCTCCACTCAAAGTTTCTCAAATTTGGCGATACATATCGCATGCTGATAGCAAAATACGAGCGTAGCGTGCAAGATCTATGGCGTTACGTTTCGTAACTTGTGTCTAATTCCGCTTGGGGGGGGGGGCAGCGAACTCTTGCCGAGTGCGTGGTTCAACCTCAGAGGGTTCAACAATTTCTGTTGATGCATCAGAACTATCATCTTCTTGAATTTCTGGCTCCGATCTAGATACATGAACTTGTCAACTTGTCTGCGTTTCGGATCACAGACTGTCTGACCAGACTTGACATTCCTCTTTCTCGTTTGCGGAGGCCTGGACAGTGAAAGACCATCGCAGGGAAAAAGTAAATTTCGATGGAGCACTCGCAGCGGTCCACATCCGTCTTCTGCCACAACTTCATACGCGGATGAGTCTTTTTCCATGCGACGGACAACACGATGTGCCCTCTATTCCTAAAACGACCGTAACTTCCCAGTGCCCCCTCTAGGTGTCAAATTTCGAACAAGAATGCGATCTCCAGGTAGAAGAGTGGTGGTAGGAACCCTTTTATCATAAAGGGCCTTTGATGTGGGAGATTTCTTATCTGCTCTCCCATTAGCAAGGGTATATTACAACGCATAGGAGGGAAGTGTGAAGAGGTGCCGACATACTGACAGAGCCACATGACTTCACAGTATAGTCTTCTGGTTAACCTATTCTAAAGCACATACCAAGAATCTAACGATTCGTGATATGTGTTGTATCTCAGGTACGCTTTTATTTTGCCTGTTCATGTGGCAGCTTGGATGACATGACCACACGAACCCTAGCACCGGCATAAGCGGTATTAGATACAAATCTAGAGAGCTATGATGGAAATGTTCTGACAACTCGTATATTGGTAATTGGTGAGCTGTTTTGCTGTGACAACTAGTACACTGGGGATTGGTGAGCTGTATCGTCGTCAGATGAAAATGACGGCATTTAACACAAAAGACTAGTCTGTAAGGCCCGATGTCGACCCAGCATCAACTTCCCACAATGCCAACACGCCTCTTCAATGCATCTGCGCCACTTCGCAACATAATCCTCATGACTGATCTGGTTTGGTTTAGGATTCATGCCGGATAAGAAGTCAGCAGGGAGCCTCGGTGATCGTCCGTACATCAGGAAGAAAGGGGAGAATCCGGTACTCTACTGTTGAATACAGAAATATTCATGAACAACCTTGCTTAGATGATCCTTCCAGTTGGATTTTTCCTGTTCGGTGAGCGTCTTCAACATGTGGATGAAAGTTCTGTTGAAGCGCTCGACCTGCTCATTCCCCCGAGGATGATATGGGGTCGTGCGACTGTGTGCTATATTGCAGTATTTCTCAAGTCGGTGGAAGAACTGGTTTTCAAACTCCTTCCCCTGGTCATGGTGAAGACGTGCAGGAAAACCGAAGCGGATAACAAAACCACTGAACCACTTGTCTGCCGCTGCTCTCGCAAATTTGGTTGTTGTTGCATATGCCTGCGCAAAATGGGTGTGTATTCATACTCGCTGCTACATTTGTCAATATGCATAAAGACTATGCACACAAACTCCATGGGTCACGTGGTATTGATGGGTTTCTTATCTTTGATGCACCCACACTTCATTGTAACGGACTTCTCGATGTCATTATACATATGTGGCCAGAAGAAACGTTCTCTAGCTAAATGCGCGACTCTCTCGACACTGAGGTGGGCTATTTCGCAGTTCATGCAAAACGACACCACGGGGTAACAAAAACTGTTCACGCACTTGACCACCTGGCACCGCTGTTTTTCTGAACATGACGCTGTCCTTTTCAGTGAACTTTTCGCATTGTCGACTTAGACTAGGGTGTAACTTGTCAGATCGCTTGGTCGTCGACCTGCTTTGAACAATCTACACAGTTTGCCGATGTCAGGATCTTGCTTCTGGCTCTCTTAACTCCTCATGTGTAAATGGAGTCACAAAAGACCGTCCTTCGGTGATATCCTGAGGGAGGCTATACGTGTTACTAGATATTGCCGACACCCACACCGTTTCAATTTCTTGAGCACGAATAGCAGTCATAGTTGCACTGATGGCTTCCTGTGAAATCTCCTCGGCACAGTTTTGTAGAAGCTTGTCAACATCAAGCGGCATCCGTGAAGGACCGTGCGCATCACCATTCGACTTGCCGGGCCTAAACTTAATCACAAATTTGAAATCGGATAATTCCGCAATCCGTCGAGGCGTGCCGATGACAACACATACCTCATTGGATTGCTATCCGTTAGAACGGTGGAGGGTAGTAGAGGTAGTCTTGAACTCGATCTGTTTATGCCCACATTAGAGCTAAAAACTCTAATTTTTCCGAGCGTAGATGATATATTTTTTCCAGCTCCAGTCAGGGACCGTGATGCATTCATCCCCCTGCTGTTGGTATAACACGACTCCCAATCCATCCGTTGACGCGTCTGTGTGGATGATGAATGCCATGGAGAGGACTATATATGCCATTACAGGATTAAGAAATACTGATCAGCGATACGGATTTGATATTTTTGGAACATCATGATGTCTTGCCGGCATCATTGAAAACTGTTGACCGCTTCTCTCTTGCAGGAAACAAGCCTATGTTTATACTATGATTGTCTTTTTGAATTTGGTGCTAATACTGTTATATGGAATATGGAATAGGTCTTTGGATTATGGACGCGGATATTCCCTAATGGACGACGGCTGAATTATGAATGACGGACCAGACGCTTCTAATCTGACAGAACATCCACCGGCCTGTTCAGAACCAACTGGTGAGTATCGGCCCACTCAAGTATCTGGCTGGATGGAACCTGACCTTTCTTCCTTGTGGCATCGTGTTTAACTTTCCGTGACGAAGCTCTCGGGGCATCCTTGGCCTTCAGATCATAAAGCGGTTTTGCCCTTCTCGAAAAATCAGGTATGTAGCGTCGGAAATAGCCAATGAATCCGTGCAGCTTATGGAGATCACCTACAGTGGCTGGTCATTTAGATTTCAGTTGCTGAACTGCCTCTATATCGACTGAATCCATATGTATACCTGTTTCTGGAATATGTTGCATTTACTTGGCTTCAATTTCATGCCATGTTGTTGTAGCCTCTAGAGAACCTTTCGCATATTCTCCACGTGTTCCTCAAATGTTTCGCTGGAAACGATAATATCGTCTAGATATGTCAGACATATGATGTCTCGCAGTTCTCCATGCAACGCTGGAATATCCCGATGCATTAATCAATCCAAATGGATTCCTCACCCATTCATGGAGCCCTCCTGGGTTATGAATACTGTGTAGTGACGAGAGCCTTCTGCTACAAAGCATTGATGATAGGACCTGCCTTCATCTAAAACTGAGAACCCAGCGTTGCCAACTAAACTGTCAAGTGGTTCTTCGATTCTGGGCAGCGGTTGCCCGTCAAGCATAGTTTCACTATTCAGCTGTGTGTAATCAATGCAAAGGCGGAGACGTCCATCCTTCTTTCGGACACAGACCATCGGGAATGAGTACGATGAGGTGGACTTCCGTATCCAGCCACGTCGGGTCAGGTCAGCGAGATAATTTTTTACCTCGGTCAGCAGGGGTCTTGGTATAGTCGTGTAGTTACGTTGCACAGGAATTTGATCCGACAGGTTCAGGTGCAACTGCAGATCCTCAATACACCCAACATCAGCACTGTTCTGTGAGAAAGCTCCTCGTTCTTCTTGCAGCATCTGCCTAACAGTTAGCTCTGCATCGTGTATTTCAAGATCATCATGGTGCTCATATGAACAGTCACAATCAAAGCGTGACTGAGATACATCATTCTCTAGATGACGACTTTATAACGAATATCATAAGGATTAAGAATACTAATCAGCGATACGGATTTGATATTTTGGAACATCATGATGTCTTGCCGGCATCATTAAAAACTGTTGACCGCTTCTCTTTTGCAGGAAACTAGCCTATGTTTATGTATACTATGATTGTCTTTTTGCATTCGGTGCTAATGCTGCTATATGGAATAGGTCTTCACTGGATTTGAAGGAAACTACAGATAACCCTACAGGCACATCGTATTTAGACCTATGTCTCTATAAAAATGAAGCGGGCCTTCTCTCTCGTCGACTGTATGACAAAAGAGATGATTACAATTTCGACATCGTAAACTATCCCTTTCTGGACAGTAATATTCCAGTGGGACCTGTATATGGCGTATACATATCACGCCTAGTAGCATTTGCTAGATCCTGTGTTAAATGTGACGATTTTAATCAACGTCACAAAACATTGTTGCAGAAACTTATCAAACAGGGCTACACCACCAAGCGCCTCCACTCAAAGTTTCTCAAATTTGGCGATACATATCGCATGCTGATAGCAAAATACGAGCGTAGCGTGCAAGATCTATGGCGTTACGTTTCGTAACTTGTGTCTAATTCCGCTTAACCCGGGGCTAGGGGCCGTATGAACCCATGTACTTCAAGATCCTCATGGTACTCATATGAACAGTCACAATCAAAGCGTGACTGAGATACATCATTCTTTAGATGACGACTTTACAACGAATATTATGGATTAAGAATACTGATCAGCGATACGGATTTGATATTTTTGGAACATCATGATGTCTTGCCGGCATCATTGAAAACTGTTGACCGCTTCTCTCTTGCAGGAAACAAGCCTATGTTTATGTATACTATGATTGTCTTTTTGAATTTGGTGCTAATACTGTTATGTGGAAAATGGAATAGGTCTTTGGATTATGGACGCGGATATTCTCTAATGGACGACGGCTGGATTATGAATGACGGACTAGACGCTTGTAATTTGGATTATGGACGCGGATATTCTTTAATGGACGACGGCTGAATATGAATGACGGACCAGACGCTTGTAATTTGGATTATGGACGCGGATATTCTTTAATGAACGACGGCTGAATTATGAATGACGGACCAGACGCTTGTTATTATTATAGGTGTCGAACTCCGTGGTGCTTGACAGTCCAGTTGAGGGCATATAAAATAACATATAAAATGATTTCCTTTTTATGCATGTTAAAGTGTTCTTCGTCCAACGGACATTTTAAAAAGGTGAAAAAACAGGGGGTCGACATACTCGTTTTTTGTAAAATTTTATCCCCATAAAGGAATCATCATGTTCGCTCCCCGAAAAAGTGCGGATTTTGGCCCTCCAGATATTTAATTCCGGACACGATTAACTCCGTAGTGGCACGTACATGTAGGTGCGATCAACAAGCAAATGTTATATCCTCGTTTGGAGAAATGGTTACGCCCCAGCAGGGTGATACTATAGATATCAGTTAGTAGAAAGGGAAGAAGAATTATCGTGCTGTCAAAAACGGGTAACCTTCCTTAATTTCCCTACTACTCATGACATCACGTCCATGCACGTTTACTCGAAATCTCGCGTGAGTGAGACTGGGTCAGAATTTGGGATGGTGTGCAAGATTTGGGATGAATAGGCGTTCACGGCCATCAGCAGGCGTTACTGCTTTAAGACAGCCGTCGACCAGCCTTAGGGCGGCTATCCCCATAATTAACTCTAGTTCGTCCGTCTTAAAACAGTTATGGCGAATTCCTATGACACAACAGATGTCGACAAAAGTTTTCTCACCCTGATAGATAGAATTCTCGCTTTTTGATACTGTCAGGTAGCGATCTAATTAGTATATCCGGTTAAAACTGGTCTAAAGTAGTTCAAATCGGTCAAAATTCATTCCAGTGTATATGTGTATATGTTTTGATCCCAGCATACTTCTCTAGCAAGTGCACATGTACGCCGATGAGATCACCGGCTGAAGCCATTCAACGGCCCTGACGTCATTCCAGTCATGCTCTGCAGCCTGAGCCCGATCGATAGAGCCCCAACACCATACAATATCGATTTTTAAATCACCTACGGACCCGATGTCATGTGACCGGATTTGACCTCAGTGGTCAAAGATCAACGTTCAACCCTAGGTACAATGTCAACTCACGGTCCAAGTTCAAAAGAGCGACCTTCCCCTTCGCACTTCCCTCCACTTACCCCCTCTAATCGCCCACAATTACGCCCCAAATCCTGGCACGAACTACCGTATTCTCGGGTCTGAATGTTAGGTGTCGACCAACACTTTCCTGTAGAGTCACATGGTTGCTTTTTAGTCACCAGACGTCGTCAATTTTTCCCACCTCTTGCATTTCGCTCCAATTTTTTACCTGTATATGGCAGGATTCTGCTGGTGGACTGTTAGTCCCCGAGACCCGCCCTCTGTACATATCACTCGACCAATATATGTAGGTTTATTGTCTCGGTGGGAAATTTAAGCCGTACGACGTCGGACATTACAGGTTAGTTTTTCTAGATTTCTTGTATTTATCAGGTTACCCCATGTTAAGGCGTTTACTCCATCAGATGTACATGATGCTCATCCATTAACATCAGATGAGTTGTTTGCCCTGATCGGTCATCACAGCTCCCGAGCTGGCGTATCTAATTCCGCTTAAACCGGTGTTAGGGATCGTGTGGATACTTCATAGTCTCCACATGAACAGTTGCAATAAAAGCGCGGCTGAGATACTAAGGCTACATCCGAGAATCTACCGTATTCTCGGGTCTGAATGTTATAGGTGTCGACGAATTCTTTCCTGTAGAGTTGTATGGTTGCTTTTTAGCAGGGAAAAAGTAAATTTCGATGGAGCACTCGCAGCGGTCCACACCCGTCTTCTGCCACAACTTCATATGCGGATGAGTCTTTTCCCATGCGATGGACAACACGATGTGCCCTCTGTTTCTAAAACGACCGTAACTTCCCAGTGCCCCATCTAGATGTCAAATTTCGAACAAGAATGCGATCTCCAGGTAGAAGAGTGGTGGTAGGAACCCTTTTATCATAAAGGGCCTTTGATGTGGGAGATTTCTTATCTGCTCTCCCATTAGCAAGGGTATATTACAACGCATAGGAGGGAAGTGTGAAGAGGTGCCGACATACTGACAGAGCCACATGACTTCACAGTATAGTCTTCTGGTTAACCTATTCTAAAGCACATACCAAGAATCTAACGATTCGTGATATGTGTTGTATCTCAGGTACGCTTTTATTGTACCTGTTCATGTGGCAACTTGGATGACATGATCACACGAACCCTAGCACCGGCATCAGCGGCATTAGATACAAATCTAGAGAGCTATGATGGAAATGCTCTGACAACTCGTATATTGGTAATTGGTGAGCTGTTTCGCTGTGACAACTAGTACACTGGGGATTGGTGAGCTGTATCGTCATCAGATGAAAATGACGGCATTTAACACAAAAGACTAGCTTATAAGGCCCGATGTCGACCCAGCATCAACTTCCCACAATGCCAACTCGCCTCTTGCATGCATCTGCGCCACTTCTCAACATAATCCTCATGACTGATCTGGTTTGGTTTAGGATTCATGCCGGATAAGAAAGTCAGCAGGGAGCCTCGGTGATCGTCCGTACATCAGGAAGAAAGGGGAGAATCCGGTACTCTACTGTTGAATACAGAAATATTCATGAACAACCTTGCTTAGATGATCCTTCCAGTTGGATTTTTCCTGAGCGTCTTCAAAATGTGGATGAAAGTTCTGTTGAAGCGCTCGACCTGCTCATTCCCCCGAGGATGATATGGGGTCGTGCGACTGTGTGCTATATTGCAGTATTTCTCAAGTCGGTGGAAGAACTGGTTTTCAAACTCCTTCCCCTGGTCATGGTGAAGACGTGCAGGAAAACCGAAGCGGATGACAAAACCACTGAACCACTTGTCTGCCGCTGCTCTCGCAAATTTGGTTGTTGTTGCATATGCCTGGGCAAAATGGGTGAAATGATCTATTATCACGAGTATGTATTCATACTCGCTGCTACATTTGTCAATATGCATAAAGTCTATGCACACAAACTCCATGGGTGACGTGGTATTGATGGGCTCTAACGGGGCTCTGGTGGATACATGGGGTTTCTTATCTTTGAAGCACCCACACTTCATTGTAACGTACTTCTCGATGTCATTATACCTGTGTGGCCAGAAGAAACGTTCTCTAGCTAAATGCGCGACTCTCTCGACACTGAGGTGGCCTATTTCGCAGTTCATGCAAAACGACACCACGGGGTAACAAAAACTGTTCACGCACTTGACCACCTGGCACCACTGTTTTTCTGAACATGACGCTGTCCTTTTCAGTGAACTTTTCGCATTGTCGACTTAGACTAGGGTGTAACTTGTCAGATCGCTTGGTCGTCGACCTGCTTTGAACAATCTACACAGTTTGCCGATGTCAGGATCTTGCTTCTGGCTCTCTTAACTCCTCATGTGTAAATGGAGTCACAAAAGACCGTCCTTCGGTGATATCTTGAGGGAGGCTATACGTGTTACTTGATATTGCTGACACCCACACCGTTTCAATTTCTTGAGCACGAATAGCAGTCATAGTTGCACTGATGGCTTCCTGTGAAATCTCCTCGGCACAGTCTTGTAGAAGCTTGTCAACATCAAGCGGCATCCGTGAAGGACCGTGCGCATCATCATTCGACTTGCCGGGCCTAAACTTAATCACAAATTTGAAATCGGATAATTCCGCAATCCGTCTGAGGCTAGTGGCGTCGAGGCTTGCCGATGACAACACATACCTCATTGGATTGCTATCCGTTAGAACGGTGAAGAGTAGTAGAGGTAGTCTCGAAATCGATCTGTTTTCCCGAGTGCAGATGATATATTTTTTTCAGCTCCAGTCAGGGACGGTAATGCATTCATCCCACTGCTGTTGGTATAACATGACTCCCAATCCATCCGTTGACGCGTCTGTGTGGATGATGAATGCCATGGAGAGGACTATATATGCCATTACAGGTGCATCTTACGACTTGACGACTTTACAACGAATATTATGGATTAAGAAATACTGATCAGCGATACGGATTTGATATTTTTGGAACATCATGATGTCTTGCCGGCATCATTGAAAACTGTTGACCGCTTCTCTCTTGCAGGAAACAAGCCTATGTTTATGTATAATATGATTGTCTTTTTGAATTTGGTGCTAATACTGTTATATGGAATATGGAATAGGTCTTTGGATTATGGACGCGGATATTCCCTAATGGACGACGGCTGAATTATGAATGACGGACCAGACGCTTCTAATCTGACAGAACATCCACCGGCCTGTTCAGAACCAACTGGTGAGTATCGGCCCACTCAAGTGTCTGGCTGGATGGAACCTGACCTTTCTTCCTTGTGGCATCGTGTTTAACTTTCCGTGACGAAGCTCTCGGGGCATCCTTGGCCTTCAGATCATAAAGCGGTTTTGCCCTTCTCGAAAAATCAGGTATGTAGCGTCGGAAATAGCCAATGAATCCGTGCAGCTTATGGAGATCACCTACAGTGGCTGGTCATTTAGATTTCAGTTGCTGAACTGCCTCTATATCGACTGAATCCATATGTATACCTGTTTCTGGAATATGTTGCATTTACTTGGCTTCAATTTCATGCCATGTTGTTGTAGCCTCTAGAGAACCTTTCGCATATTCTCCACGTGTTCCTCAAATGTTTCGCTGTAAACGATAATATCGTCTAGATATATGATGTCTCGCAGTTCTCCATGCAACGCTGGAATATCCCGATGCATTAATCAATCCAAATGGATTCCTCACCCATTCATGGAGCCCTCCTGGTGTTATGAATACTGTGTAGTGACGAGAGCCTTCTGCTACAAAGCATTGATGATAGGACCTGCCTTCATCTAAAACTGAGAACCCAGCGTTGCCAACTAAACTGTCAAGTGGTTCTTCGATTCTGGGCAGCGGTTGCCCGTCAAGCATAGTTTCACTATTCAGCTGTGTGTAATCAATGCAAAGGCGGAGACGTCCATCCTTCTTTCGGACACAGACCATCGGGAATGAGTACGATGAGGTGGACTTCCGTATCCAGCCACGTCGGGTCAGGTCAGCGAGATAATTTTTTACCTCGGTCAGCAGGGGTCTTGGTATAGTCGTGTAGTTACGTTGCACAGGAATTTGATCCGACAGGTTCAGGTGCAACTGCAGATCCTCAATACACCCAACATCAGCACTGTTCTGTGAGAAAGCTCCTCGTTCTTCTTGCAGCATCTGCCTAACAGTTAGCTCTGCATCGTGTATTTCAAGATCATCATGGTGCTCATATGAACAGTCACAATCAAAGCGTGACTGAGATACATCATTCTCTAGATGACGACTTTATAACGAATATCATAAGGATTAAGAATACTAATCAGCGATACGGATTTGATATTTTGGAACATCATGATGTCTTGCCGGCATCATTAAAAACTGTTGACCGCTTCTCTTTTGCAGGAAACTAGCCTATGTTTATGTATACTATGATTGTCTTTTTGCATTCGGTGCTAATGCTGCTATATGGAATAGGTCTTCACTGGATTTGAAGGAAACTACAGATAACCCTACAGGCACATCGTATTTAGACCTATATCTCTATAAAAATGAAGCGGGCCTTCTCTCTCGTCGACTGTACGACAAAAGAGATGATTACAATTTCGACATCGTAAACTATCCCTTCCTGGACAGTAATATTCCAGTGGGACCTGCATATGGCGTATACATATCACGCCTAGTAGCATTTGCTAGATCCTGTGTTAAATGTGACGATTTTAATCAACGTCACAAAACATTGCTGCAGGAACTTATAAAACAGGGCTACACCACCAAGCGCCTCCACTCAAAGTTTCTCAAATTTGGCGATACATATCGCATGCTGATAGCAAAATACGAGCGTAGCGTGCAAGATCTATGGCGTTACGTTTCGTAACTTGTGTCTAATTCCGCTTAACCCGGGGCTAGGGGCCATATGAACCCATGTACTTCAAGATCCTCATGGTACACATATGAACAGGCACAATCAAAGCGTGACTGAGATACATCATTCTTTAGATGACGACTTTACAACGAATATTATGGATTAAGAATACTGATCAGCGATACGGATTTGATATTTTTGGAACATCATGATGTCTTGCCGGCATCATTGAAAACTGTTGACCGCTTCTCTTGCAGGAAACAAGCCTATGTTTATGTATACTATGATTGTCTTTTTGAATTTGGTGCTAATACTGTTATATGGAATATGGAATAGGTCTTTGGATTATGGACGCGGATATTCTCTAATGGACGACGGCTGAATTATGAATGATGGACCAGACGCTTGTAATTTGGATTATGGACGCAGATATTCTTTAATGAACGACGGCTGAATTATGAATGACGGACCAGACGCTTGTTATTATTATAGGTGTCGAACTCCGTGGTGCTTGACAGTCCAGTTGAGAGCATATAAAATAACATAGAAAATGATTTCCTTTTTATGCATGTTAAAGTGTTTGTCGTCCAACGGACATTTTATCCCCATAAAGGAATCATCATGTTCGCTCCCCGAAAAAGTGCGGATTTTGGCCCTCCAGATATTTAATTCCGGACACGATTAACTTTGTAGTGGCATGTAGGTGCGATCAACAAGCAAATGTTATATCCTCGTTTGGAGAAATGGTTACGCCCAGCAGGGTGATACTATAGATATCAGTTAGTAGAAAGGGAAGAAGAATTACCGTGCTGTCAAAAACGGGTAACCTTCCTTAATTTCCCTACTACTCATGACATCACGTCCATGCACGTTTACTCGAAATCTCGCGTGAGTGAGACTGGGTGAGAATTTGGGATGTTTTGCAAGATTTGGGATGAATAGGCATTCACGGCCATCAACAGGCGTTACTGCTTTAAGACAGCCGTCGACCAGCCTTAGGGAGGCTATCCCCATAATTAACTCTAGTTCGTCCGTCTTAAAACGGTTATGGCGAATTCCTATGACACAACAGATGTCGACAAAAGTTTTCTCACCCTGATAGATAGAATTCTTGCTTTTTGATACTGTCAGGTAGCGATCTAATTAGAATATCCGGTTAAAACTGGTCTAAACTAGTTCAAACCGGTCAACATCCATTCCAGTGTATATGTGTATGTGTTTTGATCCCAGCATACTTCTCTAGCAAGTGCACATGTACGCCGATGACATCACCGGCTGAAGTCACTCAACGGCCCTGACGTCATTCTAGTCATGCTCTGCAGCCTGAGCCCGATCGATAGAACCCCAACACCATACAATATCGATTTTTTAATCACCTACGGACCCGATGTCATGTGACCGGAGTTCAATTCTAGATCAACGTTCAATTCTAGGTACAATGTCAACTCACGGTCCAAGTTCAAAAGAGCGACCTTCCCCTTCGCACTTCCCTCCACTTACCCCCTCTAATCGCCCACAATTACGCACCAAATCCAGCCCGAACTACCGTATTCTCGGGTCTGAATGTTAGGTGTCGACCAATACTTTCCTGTAGAGTCACATGGTTGCTTTTTAGTCACCAGACGTCGTCAATTTTTCCCACCTCTTGCATATCGCTCCAATTTTTTACCTGTATATGGCAGGATTCTGCTGGTGGACTGTTAGTCCCCGAGACCCGCCCTCTGTACATGTCACTCGACCAATATATGTAGGTTTATTGTTTCGGCGGGAAATTTAAGCTGTACGACGTCGGACATTACAGGTTAGTTTTTCTAGGTTTCTTGTATTTATCAGGTTACCCCATGTTAAGGCGTTTACTCCATTAGATGTACATGATGCTCATCCATTAACATCAGATGAGTTGTTTGAGCTGTTCGGTCATCACAGCTCCCGAGCTAGCGTATCTAATTCCGCTTAAACCGGTGTTAGGGATCGTGTGGAGACTTCATAGTCTCCTCATGAACAGCTGCAATAAAAGCGCGGCTGAGATACTAAGGCTACATCCGAGAATCCACCGTATTCTCGGGTCTGAATGTTATAGGTGTCGACGAATTCTTTCCTGTAGAGTTATGTGGTTGCTTTTTAGTCACCAGACGTCGTCAATTTTTCCCACCTCTTGCATATTGCTCCAATTCTCTACTACTGATCACTGATTGGTCATTCAAATGAATTAATACACATATCTCATATAATCGAGGCGGTATGTTAAACTTAGCTACCACACATATCTCTGTATATAATGAGTTGATTTGATTTTTGAATGGCAGTAAAGAGACAAATATTGTTGTATTATTACCTGGATTCTCCCTGTTGACCACCCAGTACAAGTGGACATGACACCGGGACTCCGTATTAAACATACGGTAGTTACCCATAAATTGCCACTATTCTATACTAGTCTCAGTTTAAGCCATACAAATTGGATAGCTGACAAGAGGGAGGAATGCGATGATAGCTTTTCGTCCAATAAAGGATAAAATGAATATAAATGAGGTAGTTCAATACTTCTGATGAGGTATTTTAGTATGTGTGTACTATCTATTATTTTACTATGTAGGCTATATTATGTATGTAGGTATATGCGCGTTTTAGCCTTTCTGGAGCACAATTTATCACAATAAACTATATGTGTTTAACTATCCAATAAATTAGCTTCACTATGAAAATTTGTGTAGATTCAATACAATAGCCATTTGTGTGAAAAACAAGAACAGGAGTGGGCATTTTCAACTGATAGCGGTACGGTACTACAATTGTTGCCAGGTTTACGGTACCGGCAGTTGCTGGCGCGCGAAAAGCCAGTGTTTGGTCATGTGACTCTCCCAGACGACGAGTTGTTGTTGAGCTGTTGAGAGACGGAGACGTCGCCTTGTGAGGTCGACCATCAAATTGATACTCCAAGAAGCGAAAGGAAAAGGGAGATATGTGTTGAATTATTCGAAATCCTGTACACCGCCTGCTGCTCCAAGTAAAACACATAAATAATATCACATTGTGTGTGTGGCTGAGAAAACCATCAAGATGAGCCACGTGGAGGCCGGGTAAGAAAATAATTTATCATGAAAAATAATAATTTCCCGTAGGCTAGAAAATTGCATTTCACAAAATTGGAGAACTCTTAGTAGTTCAGTTACTTTAACTTTTGTTTGGTAAACAATTGTCTTAATCAATCATCTACATGTCACCACTTATGATTACGAAGGAGGATCGTATAGTATACAAACAACAACAACAACTTATGTTATGATTATAAAATGCTTCGTGATGTGCAGACAGAACATGGATTAAAAGGAAGGGGTGGGGGCGCTTCAAAAATTTTGGATGATATTGGACATATGTTTACCATAAGCCCACAGGTACTTCTATCTACCATTCTAGGTTCCACCCCCAACCATAGTCTCTATCAAGGTCTCGCAACTTTTTTCGAGAAAATGGCGCCAAGTGCAACGGCTGAAAAAGACGTCTTCGTCCAGTCCAAATAAACACGTATCTGTCTTACCTCGATGTCGGCAGTGCTCTGGTATAATCCAAACTGCTTATCTACGCCGATAAAATTACATTCGCTTCACTTTCCACGGTAAAAACATTACTTTAACGACGACCGCACAAACCAATTCAACCCGTACAGGCGGAAGTGTTATTCTATTCAAGCGCAAACTCCGAACAGCGCATGTCGGCTGAACGACTGTCGTCTGGCTGACATGCGCTGTTCGGAGTTTGCGCTTAAACAGAATAGCACTTCCGCCAGTACGGGTTGTAATGGTTTGTGCGGTCGTCGTTAAAGTAATGTTTTTACCGTGGAAAGTGAAGCGAATGTAATTTTATCGCCGTAGATAAGCATTTTGGATTATACCAGAGCGCTGCCGACAGCGAGGTAAGACAGATACGTGTTTATTTGGACTGGACGAAGACGTCTTTTCCATCGGTTGAACTTGGCGCCATTTTCTCAAAAAAAGTTGCTTGACCTTGATAGAGACTATGGTTGGGGGTGAAACATAGAACGGTAGATAGAAGTACCTGTGCATAAGCCCTATTGTAATCCCAGAAACACCGCATTTTTTCACGAGATCCAGTAGACCTAGTAGTTCTCTCCCTGCTAAAGAACTACTAGGTCTAGAGATCCAGCAACGCCGCCGTTTTGGTGGTGTAAATGGCAATTTTAGCCCAAGTAAACTGTAATATCAATTGATGCGTTGCTACAATGAAGCGTCCAAAGACGGCAGTGTTGCTGGCTCTCGTGAGATGCGTGTTGTGAACCTGCCCTTCAGTCTCATGCCTGGCATAAATGTGCGATAACATGTGGTACTTCTGGAATTACGATGGGGCTTATTGAACTGCGTGAATAAGCCAAATCGTAATCCCAGAAGTACGGCATATTATCGCATATCCATGATGCCAGTCACGAGACTGAGGGGCAGGTTCACGAGAGCCAGCAAAGCTACCATCTTGGGGAGCTTACTTGCGCTAAAATTATTCTAGTAACTTTTATTGTGCAAATTTCTTGAACTGTTGAACCAACACTTCTACAAAATACCTTGGCGTTGTTGGCTCACGTGAAAAAATGCATGTTCGTGAACCTGCCATTCAGAATATGCGGTAATTCTGGGATTATGATGCACATGGCTTATTTACCATGAAACCTAGGGTTGATTAGGGAAACACTGACAGTGCTTGTTGTGACCCATCCAGTTTGGTTGCAAAGGAAAGACGAGGCAGATGATGTTGGTCCGATGAGAGATGGTTAAAAACCAGTACTATAGGTCAACAACATACATGTAGATGGCATGCACAACACTACCAGGAGACTCAATTATGAAAATGTCAAGCTACGGCTCGTTTATGGGGTGTATCTTGCTGAGAAATGTAGGCCTCCACCAGCTATGATACCGTCTATGTCAGATTTAACAGAATCTCCATCTATGATCCAAATTCCCCAGGTTGGATCACGAATCAGGGTGCACTGCAGTATTAGGACCCCACCCGTGGGATCCCGGGTGTTAAAAGGAATAGGACCCTACCCATGTTGTTTCCGGGTGTGAAAAGGAATAGGAACCAAACGTCGTGATATCACTGAAATAGTGTTGAAAGCGACGTTAAATCATATTCACTCACTCACTCACTACCTATGTCGTGTGAGGTGGTATCCATTAGTATAGGATTAGTATCCATTCCTGTCCACATAGATCTTTATCTTCTCCATTCCTTGAAGGGGAGGAGGGGGATAGGAGGGGGGGCGGGACCAGAGTGCTTCTGGTTGGAATTGATTAGCCAATGTTTCATGTCTTGGCAGATAGTCCCTAGAATGCCATGAACACCACTGGAAAATCACCAGGTCATGATCGCTGAATAGATCATACAGACATGTACATATGACTAGTAGTCTGTCCCAGCAGATTTACAAATTCCAGATGGTTTGTCTGATTTAGGCCATTGTCACTCAAATTGTTGTTATAGCATGACCAGCTCTTATCTATATTTTGAGAGCAAATAATTAAAATAGATGAGAGATTTACATTTTCATGAGTAAAACTCACTCATTTTCTTCGTGTTCGATCACAATTGGTTTGCAATTTCATAATTAATAATAAATAATTATAGCATCTAGCATGTGCATTTAAAAAACCCAAGGTCATGCTGAACAACCAATCAAGTGACAATGGCCTTATCACTAAATAAAGATGGTCTGAAGTAATCATCATAATTATCGTCTTTGATCCTTGATCTCCAAATATGGCAAGTCGTGGTGGTGGTAGTATCATTATCAAATTATAATTTGAAGAGGTAATATTGGGGCACTATCTGACATGTCTGAATACAGATCACAGAATATAAATAGATTTAACGTACATGTATGACATCACCAAACAGTATATCAAAGAGAACCATGTAACATTTGGTCCAGGTGGGCACTGTAATACAGAGTTCGAATTTGGCACCTGTCCGTCAGTCCGAGACTGGTAAAAAATCAAATGGACTGGTGTGAGTGACTGAACAACAAGTCCGTCGGACTGGTAACAAAAAAGCTCTCAGTTCACTGTGTAAACTATTTCTCTGGATATCTCCGCACAATTTGTAAAGAATGAAAAACGAAATATGTCTGTTTTCGGTTACCCGACCGAGTCTAAATAAATCGTGCTAGTCTAAAAACATTTTCAGCAAATTCCAACGAAATCACGACCACGGCCGCATTTTACGACGACAACAACAACCGTAAAGCGGCGCGAGCAAAGTCAGCATACCGTAAAGTGTGATTGTAATGCAGCATGGCAAAGCAGGTTGGCGATCTTTTCAGAAAATAAAGCACCCACTTCCAGGTCGGGAATCGAGAAATCAGCAACATGATTACGCTTCACACCTGATCATGTTTACCAGGACAATTTTAAACATATTCTCCATCAACTTCGAAAGAAATCTACTGATTTTTTGGCTTGAAATGGTGTTTATTGAAGCAGTGTTTCGCGACGACACGTGCAGTCAAAGTCGCCGTCAAAGTCTAGCCGACGGGGTTTATCGTCTGTGATTATCTTCACACGCGCTCAAGAAATTCAAGAAATGCACAATTATTAATTTCTTATTTAGTAGCAACCATCACAGAGAACAAAATATTCATGATGACAAATGTTCCCAGATCACCTTTTATCAGAAGTTCATAATTGTCTAGACAATTATGAACTTCTGCTATTTTTATTTAATATTAACGGACTAGTAAAAATATTTGCGGACTGGTTACATTTTTGGCTCACCAGTCCGGTGGACTGGTTCAAATTTTTCTTAAATTCGAACACTGTAATATTTAACCTGTACAGGTGAGAGGCTTCAATTATTCATGAGCCCAGTGAGGCTCCTGGCGATTGACCTGGGGTGTTGTTGTGCACACTCCAGATCATGGTAAGAATAGGGCTCAGCCCCTCAGAGAGCTTGTTGTAAGAGACGATTACATGTAACTGGGGCACCCATGGGGTTTTTGGGTGTGAAAAGGAATAGGACACCACCCGTGGGGTCCCGGGTGTTAAAATGAATAGTACCCTACCCGTGTGGTTTCCGGGTGTGAAAAGGAATAGGAACTAAACGTCGTGATATGACTGAAATAGTGTTGAAAGCGACGTTAAATCATATTCACCCAATTATTCATGATAGATGTACATTGTAAATGTGATGTACATTGTAAATGTATCTCTGCAATCTCCGCTGATCAATAATGATCGATGTACAGGTAGCCTGACTGTACAGGTAAATCTTATCTCGTCAGTATTGACCAGGTAAAGGTGGGAGTAATTAACCCCATATTGGAGATGTACGAATACACCAAACATCTCATCTAATGGATATACATGTAGCATTACCACTATCCAGTGCTGTCCGATGACTGTAGGTTGATATGGCAACTGAGAATCAAACCAAGCCATTGAATCAAACCATATTGATTTTATTATTTTGTTCACATTTTTTTCCTCTTATATACATGTACAGTCTGAGGTGTCCTACACAATTTTAACAACAGTTGTCAAGGTGATGACTATTTGATTGGCACCTGAAATTAATTAAAAGTATACACCTCAGCTTTGAGTATTTAAATATGCACAGCATGTCAGTAGAAACATGTATGTATATCAATTTTTCTGTAATAGCCCATATTTTTTTCCAGGCTCTCCGGTGAAGTACAGAGCTGTTTCATACTCAATCAATTGGGTAATGAGACATTATCTACTGAATAGTGATTAGTGTGACTTCAGTATGGTTCATTGTGCCTATCATCACTAAAGCTGTCTCATCGACATATTGATCACCTGTATCCGCTTATCTAACAGTGATGAACACTGTATAATGCTGGAGACATTAATGTTAATTTACGTGTTCGTCTCGGCCAATATATTCTGCAAGGTGTGTCCGATATATTGGCAAAAAATTAATCTCAATAGGCAGAACCTGGATTAATAAATTGTTTTTTTTTACTCTTGAATTAATTACAATCTGATCCAAATCAGTAATAATCGGTTTTGGGGACACAACATTGGTCTATCAATTGCTCTTGCTGGCTTGCCACCACAATGTCAAAGTAGAACATACATAACAAACTGCCTGATCTCTTTTCTGTTTTCGTGATTTTAACGGAGAAAAATACCTGTACATGTACTGGAGGATTTTCTTCATATTTTGAAGAAATATTGTTTACATGTAGATTTACATACTCTGCAGCGTGAATGTGAATTCCCTCATTCTTCGTAAATTTGAGATATGAGAAGTTCCCTGTTGCTTCAATGCATTTTGCTGAGAAGCAACAGGAACTTGATAAATTAATGTCTAAAGAAATAAATAGCACTGTAATATCACTTGTCTTTATTGCAGCATGTAAGCGTCCTGTCTGTCTTGTGCACTGTCCTCAGTGTCTTATACATGTAGGGTGGATGGAGGATGTCTGGTTCTTCTTTGAAGTACATGTAGCAGGAACGCAACTTGGCTGGGTGGTGCTTTGTTGGTTCATCGCGATATAGCTGAAATATTGCTGAAAGCGACATTAAATTCTATTCACTCACTCACTCAAACTGATGCACAGTGCATGGGAGTTTAATATAAATACGCAAAGCAATAAGCAATGAGTTATCTGTATTTTGTCATGATGCAACATTTGTAATTTCTACATTCTGTAATAACAGTGTTCTGTTCTTTTTGTTTTATCTCCACAGGCCGTTGTCGATGTACAACAGTCTGACAGACAAACATCTGTCTGGTTACTTTGCCAACACAAGAATGAGGAAACACCTCAACAAAGCAGGGCTCGTAAGTCTCTCTAGAAATGCCTTAGATAATTATTGGTTATTTTATAATATCGTTTTGTGGAAACAAATTCATGATCAGTGTCATCACAGATTGTAACATTCTTTGATTTGATAAAAAGGAGTATTTTGATAACTCATTCCAGTGCAAAATTCAGTTAAAATTATTTAATCCATTTAAGTTTTTTGACCAATAAGCAGTATTGTTTGTGTCTCAAATCTCAACCTGCTATCACTTTAGTGCCAATATTCCTCCATTTGGAGATCTCCTGCAAAGAAATTATCTCCCCTGATCGTCTCGTCGATCGTCCGCTAGGTGGCGTGCTCTCCGCGCATGCCCTTCCTCTTTTTCCTTTGCAGTCTTGGTAGCAAGACGTGTTTGAAAGAGCTCCTGTAAACAGTAACTTTTGGGTTGTTATAGACGCACCCTAGGGTTATTTTTTTTTTTCTCCCGTCAGTTCATTACGAACTAACGTAGTCACCCAACTATAAAGAATAATAAAGGAACGAATCATGTCGTCAGTTTTAACCAGTTAAAGACTTGCATTTCTTTGTTTCAAGTGCAGGGCACAGGTGTGTTACAGTCTAGTGACATACCGTGAATGTGCAGACTGGGACGACGTGACCTGGCATAGCTATCCTATGGTCGACGCAGTCAACTCCGGAGAGCGGCCACTGACCTGGCAAGGTGTCCAGCTGAGAAGCAAGCTACTCAGGCCCTCTTCTACGACTTGGCTGTAAACGAAGTTTTTCCTACCAGCGCCAGTGGAATCTTCACAACAGTCCCGTGAAACAGAACAGACCCTTCACGGATACAAGATACACGGCTCCACGGTCCAGTTCAAGTTCGCCAGCAAGACGGCAAGAAAGACAGGTCTTTGAAAAGAGGGACACGTCTACTAGCCGGGAACCGGCGAAGAGCAGTACCCTGGAGCTACATTTCAAGACGATGAACAAGTTACAGACTCAAGACACGGTCTAGTTCAAGTTCATCGGAGAAGATGCTGTCACGGACTCTATACCGGAGCCGTTACAACCACGGATCTGGGCAGACCTCGGATAACAGTCCCCGTTCATCCAAGTCTCCGCAACTCAAGAAAGACAAGTCTTCTAGCCGGGACCTGGTGAAGAGCCGGGACCCGGCAAAGAGCCGTACCCTGGAGCTACAGGCTGGAACGGTGGACAAGTCTACAGTCCGGAGCACAGACCGGGACTACCAAGGGAAGTCTAAGAGACGGATTCGATCGCCGGAACGGGACCTCCACACCACAGAGCGCCGGGACTCCGACTCCAGAGCACCTCGGACCCGACCATCGGAGAGAGAGGTTCCTTCCAGAGGCGGGACTACAGTCCGGAGCCGTACCCCAGACAGGGAACGACACGGATCTATGAAGAACGGATTTATCCAGTCCACATCTAAGAGGTCACGGACTTTAGATCAGCATACGGGACCATGGCTCTGAGAAATCACGGCCCAATGCAGAACTCCGAGACCCCGTCAAGCCAAGAGCCTACAGGGACTACCGGGGTACCGTGAGAAATCAAGACTATACAGATCGACGGTACTCTGATACCGATGCACGATACTCCGATACCGATGCACGGACCCGGCTACTGGTGAACCTTCTGGGCCATAACAGGGACAGATCCAGAGTTCGAAGTCGTACCCCGGCGCAAGCAAATCACGGACCTATTGGGAACGGACTTATCCAGAGCACCGTGGAACCGCACATAGAAGTCACGGACTTACACAGTACGGATTACTTAGGACGGGCTTAGCCAGAATGCTACACCACGGTTCGGGAGACAGCTCGGAACCGTACTACAGCATGAAGATCCCGGGAACACAGCCGTTCATCACAACGATACCGGGATTTCAGCTTTATTCGTCTACGCCAGATTTTCGGTGGTACAGCGGTGGATTCAAGCCGCATTCCCGAAGGCCGAAACTTTCTCTGAAGATTAAAGTCAAGTCAAGTTTGGCTTCATGGAGAGAAGTCAGGGAGAGTCCTCGGATAACAGCTCCCGTTCATCCAAGTCTCCATGACCCAAGGAAGAAAAGTCTTCTGACAGGGACTCGTCCAAGAGCCGTACCCCGGAGGCACAGACTGGCACGACGAAGAAGGCAGTCCGGACCACGGACTCCATCGCCAGAGCGGGACCCCGGCACCAGCACAGTACGGCCTTATACAGCTCGCCGAGACCACAGCTCCGAGAAGTCACGGCCGTATGCGGAACACCGAGAGTCTGACAAGCCACGGTCCTACTTGGAGCACCGGGATTCCGAGAAGTCACGGCCCTATTCAGAGCGCCGGGACTTCAACACCAGAGCACCTCGGGACGGAGCTACAGTTCAGAGCCGTACCCAGGAGCGGGAGACGACACGGACCTATTCAGTACGCCGAGAGTCTACATCTGAGAGGTCACGGACTCGTGGACAACGGACTTATCCAGATTACCGGGAGTCCACATCTAAGAAGGCACGGACCTATGAGGAACGGACTCATCCAGAGCGCCGTGAGCCGGCCTCTGATACAACTCGGACCCGTACAACGGAACCGCAACCCGATACAACGGCAAGCAGATCTCGTAGACGGAGTCGTACACCGTTACAATGCCGAGATTTCTATCCTGAACGCCGTCATCGGGAGAGAGACCGTCCTAGACGTCGGAGCCCTTCACCTAGTCCAAACTACCGGAGTTATTACCATAGAGACCGTACTCCAGAGCGACCTTACACCCGACGAGATAGAAGCCGTTCCCCGGGTTCCCATCAACACGCACGGCGCACGGACGGCGAGGAACGGACATCTATCGACCATCACCGTAGTCCGGAGCATCGGGATAAACGGAAGCCCAGAGATGAACAGGGACCCGTGGATCACCTTTCCGGATCTGGATCCAAAGACCAGGCTTCTACTTCTGGAGTACCTGCTAAGGCAAGCCTGGTCAAGAGATACAGTCATCTTCCGGCAACACAGCTCCCTACCGTGGCAGTGGTTCCTTTGCCGGACCGACCTTACAAGACCTTCGTCCTGTATGGAGATCATTTACCTTTAGCAAGTCTCCGAAGTTGGACCCGGTTTTAGACGCACTTCTGGGATGTACCAAGGCACCGACAGTTGGACTTCAAGCAAGACAAGTCTGTGTGGTACAGAACATGATGGTAACCCAACTTAGTGTTACTTCATATACCGATTGACGTCAGGGTTTGGACTCCGTCAACACAGAGCTACCTCAACAACTACTGGCGTCAAGTTACCCACTCGACAGAGCTATTTCCGACTGCCATGGCCATCGTCAATGATGACAAGACATCACGGATGATCGGGGCACTGACACAACGCCTTTCCGGTAAAGACAAGGCAAAGGCAAATTCTAACAGAGGAGGTCGCCACGGACTGTTTTTCCTGTCAGAACTCGGGCAACCCAAGCTAGATGCTCAGAGTAGTGTTCGCCCTTACAAGAAAGGATAGTTCCAAGGTAAAGAGGGAATCTTCCGACCGGGACAGGGGCAACCTCGTTAGTCGGAATTGATGGTTCTCAGCCTCACCTTCAAACCACTAGTCATCCTTTCACCCTTCCCAAGCTTCGAGTCTTTACTCACCTGATTGTAGACGGTCGACCCTGATGATATAGAAGATCAGCGTCACTCTGTGTCAAGTTTTCGTCGAAGAAGTCAGTCCTTACGTGAGGTCTACTCCAAGTCCCGACACTTCATCTGACGATCATCCTCAGTCTTCTAGAGCCGGATCCTACTCTTCATCGGATAATCTCGGACTCCATCTACACCCGAGATCGTGATCAAGGGAATCTAATCTCGGAGAAAACGGTTAGTCGGGCTCGACTTAACCCGTTTCTTTGGGAGCGAGACATCCAGTCTACAGTGGGCAAGCCTAGTTTCAGACTGAGGTTCCTTCCAAGTCCAAGTCAACACGGACCCGGACACTGGAATAGGACACGGGGATCAAGTCATCTGTAATCCGGAATGCAAATTCGGACTCCGGAACAGACTTGGGACTCCAGCATCCAGCAGGATGACAGTAGAGACCGGACCAGGCGACGGAGCCGGACACCTACTGAGTATATTCGACAGGAGTTGGACTCCGACTCCCGGTTGTCGTTCCAGAGGGCGTTTTTCGAGTTTCTCCTCGATGATCACGGCGGTCCAGGGATGTTTCCAGGGACCCCACGGATTATGTAGAATGGCTACATTCAAGCGTCAAGCAGTTTTCCGGCATATGGAACCTGCACCTGGAACCAGACCATCAACGCCATGACCCTGAGGTCCGTTGGATGGAGGTACAGTGTACTACTCACCTGGGACCTAGCACAGTTTTGGCTAGCTCCAGGTACTCCTCATTACAGTTTCTCAACTACAACTGTACCTGAGGGCAAGAACAAGCAATCTAAGGATGCTCGTCCCGGAACATCTTCACCCCCTTCCAGTGTGGCGATGCCGGATCCAGTTTCAACCGAGCACAGAGAAGTTCACATTCACCGATGCGGACTTCACAGCTTGGAGGGATCCATTAGTCCAGCAACAGATAGCCGGCACATGGATACCACGACAAACAAGCAACGCATCATCTTCCTTAGGGATATCTGCGCTAAGAGGGCAGTCCCCCCTTGGAGATTGCGGTTGCGGTTGCACAACACATCAGCATTGATTACGAACGTTTCAGTACGGTCGTCAGCTGCGTCAAGTTTTGGGGGGAGCAAGATCCCAGTCAATGTTTCTAGAAACATCAGCGCTGGTCCTAGGAGCACAGTATCAGCAGTACCATGTCACAACACCATGTGTTTCACATCACTTCAGGGTTACCGCTGACAGTTTCCTCCAAGTCCTACAGGGTACTACAACCGGAAGATCACTTTTTCTACGGAGGCACCGGGACCCGCAACGGCCGAACCCCCACGTCTGCTAACGATCCAGAATTCCTTTGCAGACCAGGGTTTTTTCTCCAGGACCAATTGTACAGACAATGACAGCAGAAAGCTACTATTTACTGTACAGTCGCATCAAGCCCAGAGAATGTACTATAGTAGAGGACCTGTGGCCAACACTGTTTCTGTTCCAGCAACAGCTGTTTTTCCTCCTGCATCTGTATCAGGACAGGGAATCTCAGCCAAGCAGTACACAGGGGTATCACTCAGCATCATCCAGGGTTGTCAAGTTGACCGCCGGAATCGACAAGATTCCAGTATTTCGGCTTTCCATGGTCTTCGCCTTACAGTCTCGCCGAACACGTCAACTATCACCCAAGGGGACCTGGATGTGGTACTAGGGCATTCT
>JAVTVY010020877.1:0-81051 GCA_036873755.1 Hanleya hanleyi
TCCACGCTTCAGTTCAGGTTTTTAAAGCAGACTACGTAGAGACACTATACTTCTTGCAGAACAAAATTATTTTCAGATAAACGAAAGCTCGACGATAGCAGTCCTGCACTGTCGAGTGCTGAGATTTGTCAGTATCTGCTCGAGAGGCATCGGACTTGCTACTTGATCTGAGTCGAAGACTTGATCACGAACGCGAAACAGCATGGAATTTGGAATAGGTCTTTGGATTATGGACTCGGATATTCTTTAATGGACGACGGCTGAATTATGAATGACGGAACAGACGCGTTTAACTAGAACGTGTTAACGTGAAGAACATAATGAAAAAAATAGTTATAACATAGCTGCCACTTTGAAATTCAAAATAATTCAAAATAAGTCTAGCTTCGACCCAAGATTTTAAGGATAAAAATGGCAACATCGACATTCTTGGTCTAAATGTACATGTATACAGTTGAGTCCAAACGCCCACAAATGTACCCAAGTAGAAAATCGAATAGTTATCGGATGGAACTAGCCTGTAGACTAGAGGCTCCTGATCCCTAACAAAATATCGATATAAACTGGGTCTCACATGGCGGCCACATCGAAATCAACAAGCGTGGAAATTAAGATGCAATTCACAACGGTGGACATTAAGAGGTCATGATGGCGTTATCTTATAGCCCGTAAGTGTGGGTTTAGTACTGTATTAAAGTTGATACCTCGTACCCAGGTAAAATTAGATTCAGATGGCGGCCATCCTGAAATTTAGGAGTGCCGCTGTTTAAAAATTCCACAGGGCTACCAGATGATGCATTGATCGTAAAAATGTGGGTGTAGCTCTGGAATAAAGGAGGTGTTCGCTTTAGATGGATATTTTTTCCTTCAGAGTCGATCTCTGCTGCTCTATTGTCTCGCCCAGAACCGGCCGGTAAATTGTGACGTAATGCTCAGGTATTCCCCAACTCTTTGTCAGACAGGCGAGGCCAGTCTATTGGAAAATTCTGATTCATATTCTCATACGGTTACCATTAGTATTTTCATGAACGACCCAGATATTTACGAACAATAATCAGTTATATTAATATATAAACCGACTCGAAAACTGAAAAATTGCTGTCAGTTCAGCGAACAATGATTAAGGAAGTAACAGCAAACAAAAACAAACAAACAAACAAACAGACAAAAAACATATTGGCACATGCATAAAAAAAATCACTTGGGAAAGCAAGCGTCACCACTTGTTGAGGGTCATTTCCTTGATAAAGGCCTTGATATAAGACAAGTTTAACCTTATAACTTTTCAATTCATAGTTACAACTTTTCGCTGCCCTAAGACGAAATTATATATGTATAACAATTAATTTTTTGCTCTGCTGGATCGTCAGAATATTCAAATACTGAACAAGTGGTCTGACTGTGTGTGTGGAGTTGTTTGTGTGCAATTCTATTCACGAATTATAATAAAATAAGGGATTATGTGCGTTAGGGGTTCCATGTCTTTATTTTACGTCACTATTGCAATTTAAAGTCCAAAATGAAGATGGGAGAGAAAAAGAAGAAATGAAAAAAAATGAAAAAAATAATCGGGGATTTGGAGATTCGAACCAAAATGTTGGCTTTCTTTTAATCTATAGTCCGACACTGTAACCATTCGGCCAAGCAGCTGTTACAATTATCATCTTGAGGAATCATGTGCCGAATGTCGGTGAACTACACCCTTTCAGAGCATTACAAGCGTTTTGGCATATTTCAATATTTTGAAAATATGACACCTTTAACCAAAACGATTCTTCAGTATCATTTTGGATCAAACCTACCGCATTTCGATATGTAAGACTCGTTTTGGTTAAAGGTGTCATATTTTATATATGAAGGGAATTCCCTTCAAGAATATCGCCAAAAATTGCAAAAACAAACAAATGCTTATTTTCTAATACTCGTAATATTTTTTTGACAAATCTCTTCTCGGTGAAAATTGAGAATATGAAAATTCAGTATTTTCTCTCTCAAGCTAATAACTTTTAAAGTAAACAAGAGGAAATTATATTTTCGGTTTATAAACGCAACACACTAAGGAAAAAAATACGGTCAAACCGAACACCTCCTTTCACTGCGCGTTTTGGGAACGAAATATTGAAAAAATAGGTTTCAGATCGCGGCCATCTCGAAATCCAACATAGCCGATCGTTTAAGAAGATCACAGTGCTACCAGATGATGCACTGACCCTAAAAATGTGGATGTAGCCCTGGAATAATTTTCATATCTCCATTTAGATAATGAGATACTGAAAAATATGTTTCAGATGACGGCCATGTTGGCCACCCTTGAGGTTAATAAAAAATGGAAACATCGAATTCTTAATCTACGCAAATTTTAGAATTAACTGCCAAGAATGGAGCCAAAATGCTCACAACATATTTGGTACATAAGCCTGTAGACTAATAAAGTAATGTTGTGTGAATATCCGAGGAGATATACATTCAGTTGGACAAACCCAGTATGTCATCCCTAACCCGGGTTAGCAATTAGCCAATCAGATATCTTGTTTAATATGTGCTACGCACAAGTCGGAGGCCAATATTTGTGTCAACAGTCTCCTGTTAATGTGGTGTTCACTTTACCGTAGTATCTTTTGGAATCAAGTACTCTCGGAATTTCACATCGTTCACTGTACTTCTTGGCACCAGTACAGGAGCGGGACTGATGTAACGGAGAAGCTCTAAAATAAATGCTTCTGTGTACGGCATCGACTCTCTGTCCGTCAACCTCGGTAATCGATCCCTGCCAATGATCTGGTCGATCTCCTTCTGCATTTTGTGAGCCACTTCCGGTTGATGTAGAATGATAAGGGGAAAGAAGAGGAGATCTCCAATAGTGACTGCAGTACCTGGAAATATAAATTCCATCAATAAAATCTTGAGGAAGAAATGTCATATAGCAAAATTCTTATAAACCAGCGTATTGTTTACTACCTCCACCCACATGTCAAGATTTTCTGAAGTCATCTAATCACGCATGTCCCCTCTGGGCTACAGTAAATTCCCCAGAAGTTTGATAATTTACATACATGCGGCCGAGACTGTAAAAAACATTCTCCCCGCTATACATTCAACAAAAAGTGGAATTTATAGACAACAAGAGTATAGTTAAAATGGTGGGATATTATATTGTTTGCAAATACCGTCAATAAGAATAAAACTGAACACTCACAATGCGGTTTCAAGTATGTTTGAGTCTTTGTAGAGTTAAAGATTCAATAATGTGCTATTTCGGTTGAGGTAACACTCACATTTAAAACTACAAGGGCAATTATTATTTGACAATCTGAAATTTTACATTCTAAAATTTATTTTTGTGCTTAGTATTTGATTGTATGAGCAGGGACTATATCTGCAGCCGAGGGGGAATTCTATCGGCTATTATGAAATCATCTTCGATAGTACTTTCCGGTAATAGTTCAACGTAAAGTAAATTACCTGCTGCAAGTACGGAATTCACAGATTGCCAAATATGGTCTTCACTAAGCCAGGACTCAGTGTCCCCCTCCGTCTCTTGGCGAAGTTTAAGGAGTTCATCCATTGCACTCCTTGGATTATGTGGATCAAATGATGCCTACACAAGTATTGAAAATGGAAAGCAGTTGCAGTTGTGAGAAACAACTCTAGGGCATGTTCAATGAATGACGTGGCAACGACCAACGAATTCGATCAAAGCAAAATATTTAATCTATCTTAACTCAAATTCAGAAGACATAAATCGAAAACTTAGTTCGAAACACATTGTTGTTACAGTGTAGTGTACAATTGTTTTCAGCAGTAAACCTTGTTATTACAGTGTATCTATTTCTGATACTGTATTAACATTTCACCCTCATGATTTCTAACTATAATTGTTTAATTTCCAAGTTGAACTTACCGCAGATAACCATCTTCCAGACTGATGAGTTCTGCTATATTTTTTAAATATCCCGACATTACAGGCGCGATTTTCTGTATAATTTTGTCCCATAGCAGAAATTTGCTGAATTTCAATCAAATGCACGAGGAATCCAGTTAGACGGACCATCCCTGCAGGACATCATTTCATACATCCAGTGTACATTAACAGACAACACAACTGGGAGTGTTGTTGTTGACACTTGAGTTGAACAGTAATATTTCAGAATTGACTTACAAGTAGAGATATTGAACTATTTTTATGAACAATAATTTTAATTTTGTTTTCATCAATGTAAACGCTTCAACGCCCTGATGAAATAGCTCAGAAGCTCTGGTGGAATTCACACTAATTCACCGAAATGAAGTGACGCTCGTCAACGCCCTATCCTAACACCTTAACGCCCTATCTTAACGCCTTAAGCGACGTAATCACCGGAAGTGGCTCTATCGCACGCATGTGCCCTCACCTGGTGGTATCGCCGGTACTCTGGTGCACCATACAGCTATAGGGGAGTGAGTGAGTGAATAGAATTTAACGTCGCTTTCAACAATATTTCAGCTATATCACGACGCAACGGTCCAGGCGACACGACCACGTGAGGGCACATGCGTGCGATGACGCCACTGTCATCAAGGGTCAGGGACCAGTGGTCAAAATATGTACGTGTGATTGGTCGGTTGACAATGCGTTAAGGCGTTACAATAAGGCTTTAAGCTAGGGTGTTGTGGCTGAGATACCAGGGTTACGTCCGAGAATCTGGTCCGAATGTTAGGTGTCGCATGGTGCTTTTTAGTCACCAGATGTCGTCAATTTTCCCACCTCTTGCATACGCTCCAATTTAAGGCGCTAATATATGGAGTTAAGGCGTTAACATAGGGCGTTAAGGCATTGAGACGGGCGTTAAGATAGTTCGCTAAAACGTTAAGATTTTAGTTGAGCTGTTGAGACGGGCGTGTTAGGGCGTAACGACGGGCGTTGAGGGGCGTCACTGAATTTCGACTAAATTAATGTTCCTTCAATGGGATATCCAGACCCATCAGAGCTTCTGAGATATTTCATCAGGGCTCTGTAGCGTAAAACTAGACGTTGTCGGGCGTTACTGTCCATAAAAGCAAGCTTATCCCAAAGACGTGCACAGAGTGAGTGAGTGAGTGAATAGGGTTTAACGTCGTTTTCAACATTTTTTCAGCTATATAACGACGGGGAAGGGAAGGGAGGGGAGGGGGAGAGGCAGGGGAACCTACTTGTAACAGAGCAGATCTAATGCTGCCATTTTATAGTGCTGTCCCACTGAAATATCATGCCGTAAGACGTGCACAGTCAATGTTCAATCGTTAACATGGGTTATGCATATTCTGATTGAGAACGTTCGTTCTCCAGACATTACGATATGATGATACCAGAAGAATGGGATTGAAGACACCGAGGCACAAGAAGCCGATACAGATGCTGAGAGTATACCAGTTGACGCCACCGCATTAGAAAAACAGCCATGGCGATCCATGAACAGTATAGTCTGCTGACACTTGAAATGAAAGGCGGCCCCACAATAAGTACATAACGAAGACCCAGCCTCATATGGAATAGGATATGGGACTACCACCGACAGAGGCTCTGCAAAATGCCCTAAAAATGCACAAACAGCTGTTCCAGGACATGTTGCCGTTACAGTGTCCTGGCCTGTTCGACGAAGATTACGGTTATATTTAGCGATCATGGTCGAAGGTTGGATAAGAGCAGCAGAGAATACATCGAACGGGCAAGAACGAAAATGAGAGATACAACACAAAGTGGCGTCTTCTGATGAGATAAGAGGATGTTTGAGTTGTAAACATACACACCCAAAGCGGCTTCCCCAGGCGGGTATGATGTATCGTTGGAGAGAATAAACTATATGAAAACTTAGGAACGTGTTGATCTTTTTGTCTCTCACCTGCCCGCATCATGGCGTTAAGGCGTTGAGAAGGGCGTTAAAGCTTTAAGTTAGGGTGTTAAAGCGTTAAGGTAGGCGTAAAGGCATTGCATGCGGTTCCCCTTCTATTGCTGCATGTATTGCGATGCATATAACCTTGTGCCTGGGGCACAGTCAGTACCTCCGGAACTGCTCTTTTTCTATTACTTCTCCTCAGTCCTCATGCGCGTTTCACCCCAGGTCTGGCTCTCTCAGGTAGGAGCTTCAATAAAGTACCACCCACGCTCTTTTTGGACCAAGGGTGGCCATCTCTACCCCAAAACGTCCACTCAAATGCCCCTTTTCCACTTCGCATGTGCAGACTCATGGTTTATCTCCATCTCCTTTTCTATTGTGCATGCGCAGATAGACGGCATTTTCACGACAGTCCAGTCAGACGCTCCACCACGAATACTTCAATTTGACAGCTCACACGACCCATTCGAACCACGGATGGTCCACCTCGATCCCGAAACGGTCACCCAGATCTGACTACGCACCACGCTTGCGCAGTCAGACTCTTCAGCGAGAGTCAACCCATGGCCATGAGACACACTCCGTCGTACTCTATAGCGCGAGGCAGACAAAATAAGCCCCGTGGGATTGATCTGGGATGTCGTTGTGCACACCGCAGGTCATGGTAAGAATAGGCATCAGTTCCTCAGACAGCTTGTCGTAAGAGTCGACTAACTGAGGCACCCGCGGGGTTCCCGGGTGTGAAAAGGAATAGGACCCCATCCGTGTGGTTCCCGGGTGTGAAAAGATATAGGACCCAACGCCATAATATGACTGAAATATAGTTGAAAGCAACGTTAAATCATATTCACCCAGTCACTCACTCACTCACTCACTCAGACAAAATAAGGTGCCAAACTCCATAACGTAAAGATGAATGTCCATGAGTGCGTTGCTCATTGGGCCTATTAGGCTGAAATATATATACCCGACATCTAGTACCTGATGCATATCAGGGTATTCTTAACCTTATCCTATTATGTACTGACTCGTAGCCGAATGCAAGGGCCCTTTGACCTCTGCGCATGCAGATTGCCCGGTATTCCCAGAGCTGCCATGTTAACATTGAAGTGACTGAAGCGTATCTGAGCACCTTTCGGGCAGAAATGTCCAAATCAGGGGAAATAAACATGAATTGGGCCAACAGAGATATCGCAACTTGATAAGATCAAAGATGCCCTTTTTCTACTACTTATCCAGCCCACTTGACAGACCGGGCCAGGTGAAAGGACCAGTCACATTCATAGATGTGAGCAGTTGACTGGTTCGCACTCGCCCATTTAGTGATTCGATATAATATCTTCCAAATGAACTATAATCATTAATATCTATGAATTTGTTATTCTCATGCCCCTCTCCCCCCCCCCCTCCGGGCGCTATGATTAGCAAATAAAATCTGCCTGAATTTATTGCAATTTGTTAGGCTCGAGTCTGCTTCCGATTTTTAATGCAGCGAACAATGTATGGGTGTAGAAGGCGATATTCATTGGAGTGTATGGATTGTACACTCAGCCAAGCCGGGCAAGTAAATCGGGTTATTAATTTGAAATTGAATAAAAAAAATAAACAAAAATAAAATAAAATGAAAAGTATCATTCCTCTGTCGAGGAAATATATATTATCACTGTAAATATCCAATTCTTGTACATTGTAACTAATGTAAAATGTAAAGTAGTCAAAATGTTTTCAATGCTGTCAATTTGCGATTCTCTGGTCATAAAATTACTTTCACTGACATGTATTCTAGTGGCAAGCAAATCAAACATGATAATCTTCTCACCTTTTCCGTATTGAAAATTGTGTTCTTCAGTTCTTCTGTAAGTTGCATAGCACGCCGAAATATTTTGCCGTAACCCAATGGGATGTGGCGCAACCAAGGGAACCGGCTCAGGACCGCGGTGACACGAGGATGTATCAGAGTCTGTAGGAGATCAGTCTTCTCCAGGAGCATCTCAAACTTTGGATCGTCGTGTTCATACCGACGGCCGATCAGCTGTAAAGATATAGAAAGTAAAACGGTTATGATAACTCGAATATCTGAAATAGTTAATTCTGAATAGATATATATTACAAGACGAAAATGTTGAATTTATAAATACACCTTAGAAAAGTTACACGGGTTTTGATTGGTTCGTTGCCATCGCAGTTCATGCAAATTTCCTTTGAATGGGTCCACGTCACGCGCCTGCTAGGGGCAGCGGGGCCTTCCGTTGCTCCTCAATTGAAGAAATATTTGCCGAAAAGTATCAGCCTTCAAACAGGGTTATCTCCCCTTCTGCCGGTCTATCGACCCTGCCGTCATTCACTAAAACAGGGCGAAAAAACGCCCTGGCATTCTCCGCACAGTGGATCTTCACCAAGACATGCAGCCCTTGACGGAGATTAAAAGTGCGAGATTATCAGAACTGCTCTGTATCACAACAACTTGAATTAACCAGAATGAAATCAACTGCAGCGCATTTGGGGGATTCGGCAAACAAAAGAAAACAAACAATCGTGTGACTATCGGTAATTAAAAACTGTTCATCTCTTTACAACAACAGTTTGAAAACAAATAAGCAATGTTTATTTTTCAGAATGAACTAATTCTCATCCCACATTCACATCTGCAAACTTAAATATCTCAATATTTAATATGCTGATAAGGACTGTTTGGCTGGAAAGATTCATGTAGTGTGAAATGAGGTTTTGGTACAGGGCTAAATGTATATTGAATGACGGCAGGGTCGTTCGACTGGCAGAGGGGGAGATACATGTACCCTGTTTGGAATTGGAAAAGTATTTGCCAACTAACCCCGGCCTACAGCGCCATAATTGTGAACAATTATGGTGGCAGGTTCGACCGACATATTTTCATGATTTTCTGTTACTCTAGAATAGGTTTTTATAACGATAATTATCTATCAAGAATATGCGGTGTAATTCTACAGATCATATGCTATGCTTCGGGGAGTAGATTCGATAAATTCTGGTCTCGACCATGGCAAATTTCCCGAGCGACTTGTCACGGTCTCGACCGGAATTTATCGCAAATACACTTCCGAAGCATAATACATCTGTATATGATAAAATACACTACATGTGTGTGAATACCGTTAACATAATGATCTTACGTATGGGCATCTACGAAAAGACCGGCCCAATACATCTACATGTATCTAAATGTTAGGAAAGCCGTGGTAATGTCATTTCACTGGTCTTTGCAGAGATCTACATACGTTGAAAATATTTAGTTAATCCTTTATTTTAGGCGTAACACCTGTGTTTGGAAATGTATGACAAATTGACTTGATCAGCAGTGATTGTCTTTGTCGTCGTTGGTTAGTTGTTCTAATAGAATAAAATTATTGCCCACCTGTTCTTTCGCCTCAATGACAGTGTAGCCAGAGGATGCTAGGTCCCCCGCCAAAATGGCAGCAATATTTATAAGCGTTGTCGGTCTCAGGGGATAAACAAGAGGGTGGCAACAGCTACTTCACAGGCGTACTAAAGCAGAAGGGTCTTTCCACCTGGGGAGGTGGAAAGACCCTTCTGCTTTAGTACGCCTGTGAGGTTTTGAGATCAACTCAGAATGGCTGACTGAATGTTGATTGCTACTGTAATATATTTTCCTTACGGTGTAGCACAAAAATTATGTAACCGAAATGCAACCCCAAGAGACATCTCATGGCATATTATCTGCAAACTAAATTTGACCAGAATATGAAGACATCCTCAACCTATTGCCCGGAAACCAAATTTAGACTTTGCCACCAGGAGTCACCACCTGTAGGCGCAAGCAGGCAAAACGCAATCCCAAATGACATCTTAGACCATTCAATATATTATTTACGTTTACCGTAACCCGACCGACCCGAAAAAAACGTAGCTGCGAAAAAAAAAAAAAAAAAATTGTCCGGCATATTTTTTTTTACGTTTTCGCGAACCTGTAAAAATGTCTGTCTCAAGGGGAATAACTCCTCGCGCATCCCGTAAGGGGAGTTTACTCTGTCCAGGGGTAGAATTTAGACGCAAAGACTCGCCTAAAATGGAACTTGCGATTCGCGCAATCAAAGCTTAGCCTTATCAGTGTGGTGTTCATTCAGAGAGATTTATTCCATATTTCACGGAAATTCAAGTCAAATAGCTGACCTGTAATCAGAAAACTTCGAGATATCTTTTCGTCTTGCTGCAAAACGGACAGTGGCGGGGCTTCTTCACATGTTTTCATGACGTAACGCGCAAACTACATCTCGAAAACCTTTGCTCGTTTATTTTTTGGAAGCCTTCGAATGCTCTCTGTAAAGGTTCCCGACTGGCGCCAGATGGCGCGAGTGTGAATGCTAACACGCGGTCGTCAAACGGAAAGTACACGAGCGTGAAAATGAAAACCTCTATAAGGCTCATTAATAATAATTGTTTTACGTTAACATCAAGTGCTTGACAGGAAATGGGGCAGGTGGTCAGATTTTATTTATATCTTTTGTCTTGCAATGCAGACAGTCATGACAGTCCCAAATTATTTGTTTCTCATATGCAATACAAAGATACAAAAAAAAAGAAAAGATTCAGAGTATATACATGTATACTTACCACATAGAAAAAATGTTTAGGTTGAATACCGCTCATCAATAAGATAAGATAACCAACCACTCCGCGCCTGGACTAATTTAAGGCGTGCGAATTTAGGTGTGCTAACCACAATCCTGAGAATAAATAAGGCGATTTCAATGTTTCTCATCGAGAAGTTCAGATCTAGTTGCGCAGTAACCAGCACTGGCGAAAATGGTGACTGTTCACGAAACGCTGGATGCGGGAAATTTGGATTCTTTGGATTCTCGCAAACTGAGCCAATGAGAATCCAGTTTCTCGCAAAATTGTGTGAAATTCTACCCCTGGTGGCGCTGCTGGTGAAGGCCATCAAAATGGCAAACACGGACGTTGTCGAGTCGGTGTAGTTTCGTCACTAACAATCTATATTCATGGACCATTCAACTGTTCCGAACATGCAATTGAATGAATATTAATGGCAACTGTCTAGAAGCCACAAAGCATGTGTAATTATGATGCATAAAAGCTTTAGACTGGATATGTACATGCAGGAAAAAAGGCAAAAAAAAAATCCCTACCTACCTACCTACCCACCTTTTTCAAATTGCGTTACAGTAGACACATTTTTTTTAGAATGGCCTTATGGCATGGTATCGGCATATGAACTTTGAGAAGGATCTGAAGAGGGGTCCTCAAGTTATTGCCGGTACTAGATGCCCACCGGTGTTCGTGTTATTTGGGGCGGGTCACGTATGAATACAAAATTTGAGAAGAATCTGATTAGCAGTTGCCAAATTATTGCCCGGAAATAAAAATTTTCCACCAGGAGGCGCCACCTGTAGGCAGAAGCGGGCAAAATACAATCCCAAGGGACATGGTATCGTGGTGTCATGTTATCTGCATACCAAATTTGAGAAGAATCCGACGAGGGTCCTCAAGTTATTGCCCGGAAACCAAATTTATATTTTGATACCAGGTGGCGCCACCTCTAGGCGCAAGTCGGTGAAATGCATTATCAGGCGACATCTTGTGTCACGGTACATTCATACCAAATTTAAGAAGAATCCGATGGGCGGTTCTCAAGTTATTACCCGGAAACAGATTTGTGATGTTGCCACCAGTGAGTGCAAGTGAGCGAAAGGCAATCCCAAGCAACATCTCCTGACATGGTACATGCATGCCAAATTTGAGAAGAATCCGATGAGCGTTTCTCTTGTTATCCAGAAAGGTAGGATATTTTAAAGAAATTTGACCAAGTGTTTCTAAGTTATCACTTGCAGCACGGAATAATGGAATGAACGTTTTGTCGCAAGGGATGCATTTGCCAAATTTCGAAGGAATCCGACAAATCGTTCGAAAGTTATCGCTCGCGAAAGATTTGAACAAACATTCACGGACATGCACTGAAGATTGGAACAAGACCCATTGGCGCCACCTACAGGCGGATCTTGCTGAAGCGTAATATCAACCGACGTCTTGTCGCAAAGAATGCAGATGCCAAATTTCGGAGGAATCCGACAAAGCATTTAGGAGTTATCGCTTGCGAAGTATTTGAACATACATCCACGGACAAGCACAGAAGATTGGAACAAGAGGCAGTGGCGCCACCTTCAGGCGGATCTTGCTGAAACGCAATACCAACCGACATCTTGTCGCAAAGAATGCAGATGCCGAATTTCGGAGGTTATCGCATTTGGAAGTTATCGCTTGCGAAGTATTTGAACAGACATCCACGGACATCCACGGACACATAGAAGCAAGAACCATTTTAAGAACCCGTTGCGGCGGGGGACAAAAATGCGTTCCATAAATAAACTAGTGATACATATCGACCTGCAAACGCCTCTATCTCCAGCGACGTTTTGTCGCAAGGAATGCATTTGCCAAATTTCGAAGGAATCCGACAAATCGTTCGAAAGTTATCGCTCGCGAAAGATTTGAACAAACATTCACGGACATGCACTGAAGGTTGGAACAAGAGCCAGTGGCGCCACCTACAGGCGGATCTTGCTGAAGCGTAATACCAACCGACGTCTTGTCGCAAAGAATGCAAATTTCGGAGGAATCCGACAAAGCATTTAGGAGTTATCGCTTGCGAAGTATTTGAACATACATCCACGGACAAGCACAGAAGATTGGAACAAGAGGCAGTGGCGCCACATTCAGGCGGATCTTGCTGAAACGCAATACCAACCGACGTCTTGTCGCAAAGAATGCAGATGCCAAATTTCGGAGGTTATCGCATTTGGAAGTTATCGCTTGCGAAGTATTTGAACAGACATCCACGGACATAGACACATAGAAGCAAGACCCATTTTAAAGTCCCCGGCCGCGTTGCGGCGGGGAACAAAAATGCTTTCCATAAATAAACTAGTGATACATATCGACCTGCAAACGCCTCTATCTCTGTCTACAAAGACGTCTTGTGGTGTATGATAAAGTGGGAAATAATTGTATCTTTCAGATTTATCTATTTATTAAGAACAACAACAGCAACAATGAAGAATACAACCACTGATGATCCAGTCACTGCGAATATAGTAAACTGATTATCAAGAATTTACATTCTACAATTATAGCACCTGTCCTTTGGATGAGAAAGAGAGTGGCAGTAAGGATGCGCCCTGTAAACTGTAATTAGTTCAGGAACAATATTTTCCCACTGTTATACATGTAGGGCCGAGGAGTATAACTGTGTAATGGTTGATCAAGTTCAGCAATCTGCATTAAAGATAAACTCCGACGGATTTTCTGTGGTCCAAAGGTACTTGAAAATCATTGTTCATTCCTAAATTAGCATTACTTTACCCTGAATTCTAATCTGATCAGAACTACGCGTAATACGGACGCCGTCTTCTATTTTTGTTTTTTTGTTTTTAGTAGTAGTAAGAAGTTAAATTCTGTCCGATTGAGGGTTTGGAACGAGAGGGGGTCCAGATTTCGACGATGACGTCACAGCCGGTGTCGAGACATCCGAGTCACATCCGGGTCAAAGGTCACATCCAGGTCACTGCCGGCGACTTCCGTTCACGTGACAGCCCAACAAGAGTGATCTGCTCCTACATAAGACCCCAGTCACTTCCAATGTTAATCTCCGGGGAATGCCTGTATGGGGTATAGTGGTGGTCATTTTTATTTTTTTTTTTCTTGTGGATTTTACTATGGAGTGTGGGATCTTGTTTTCTTCGTCTCGCGATGTAGAACACGAAGATGTGAGGTGTCTCGAAGCCATGAGGTGAATTTTTTTGAAAAGTTCAGGTAGGCCTGGGGTGGACAGGGTAGGGCCATACTGGCGCAGTGGACAATGTTGGTCCCACTGGGAAACCCACTCATGGACATTTGCGGTATGGGGTGTGGCATCTTGTTTTCTTCGACTCGCAATGTAGAATACGATGGGAAGTTCTGATGACACATGCGCACTAGGCAGGCAGATCGAGGTGAACGTTTTCGGGTCTGGGTTGGCCAATAGTGGTCCGATTGGGTCGAGTGAGGTATCGTAGTGACGCACTCGTGAGAAACCATCCGACAGGACTAGTGTGTCGTCCGTTTTCAACATTCTGCGCATGCGCAGACAGGGATTTGTGTGAAAAGGGCATTGGAAGGGGCCTATATTGGTCCAAATGTGTCGTGGGAGGTATCACTGTGAAGCTCTCGTGGGCGATCATCCAACAGGTGGGTTGTGGAAGTAACGCTATGGCGCGCATGCGCAGACAGGGAATTGTGGGAAAAAGAACAATGAAATGGACGTTTTGGGGTCGAGGTGGGTCCATTCTGGTCCGAATGGGTCGAGGGAGGTATCTATGTGTAGCTCTCGTGGGGGAGCGTATCATTGGATGGGTGTGGAGTAGAAGAAAGACTATGGTGCGCATGCGCAGGCATGGCATTGTGGGAATGGACGTTTTGGGGTTGAGGTGGATCCTAGTGGGCGTACTGGGTTCATGTAAAGCACTCCTCCAGGCCGATCAATCATGGATGGATGCTTGTTTTCACAGAAAATAGATCAGGATTTTACACCTGGTCAGTCGTAGGAATGGGAATGTTGTTGAGATAGTGAATTTCAGAGAAGTAAAAATCAAGGGAAGTAATCCAGATGCCCCTTAGTAGTAGAGAACGCTGAAACTCAGTATATTTGCTCTATGACTTTTGTGGAGAGTTTTACCGTTACAAGCGTCTAGTCCGTCATAATTCAGCCGTCGTCCATTAGAGAATATCCGCGTCCATAATCCAAAGACCTATTCCATATTCCATATAACAGTATTAGCACCAAATTCAAAAAGACAATCATAGTATACATAAACATAGGCTTGTTTCCTGCAAGAGAGAAGCGGTCAACAGCGCCTACACTCAAAGTTTCTCAAATTTGGCGATACATATCGCATGCTGATAGCAAAATACGAACGTAGCGTGCAAGATCTATGGCGCTACGTTTCGTAACTTGTGTCTATTCCGCTTAACCCGGGGCTAGGGGCCGTATGAACCCATGTACTTCAAGATCCTCATGGTACTCATATGAACAGTCACAATCAAAGCGTGACTGAGATACATCTTTTTTTAGATGACGACTCTATAACGAATATTTTGGATTAAGAATACTGATCAGCGATACGGATTTGATATTTTTGGAACATCATGATGTCTTGCCGGCATCATTGAAAACTATTGACCGCTTCTCTCTTGCAGGAAACAAGCCTATGTTTATGTATACTATGATTGTCTTTTTGAATTTGGTGCTAATACTGTTATATGGAAAATGGAATAGGTCTTTGGATTATGGACGCGGATATTCTCTAATGGACGACGGCAGGATTATGAATGACGGACTAGACGCTTGTAATTCAATGATGCCGGCAAGACATCATGATGTTCCAAAAATATCAAAGCCGTTTCGCTGATCAGTATTCTTAATCCATAATTCGTTGTAAAGTCGTCATCTAAAGAATGATGTATCTCAGCCACGCTTTGATTGTGACTGTTCATATGAGTACCATGAGGATCTTGAAGCACATGGGTTCATACGGCCCCTAGCCCCGGGTTAAGCGCCATAGATCTTACACACTACGTTCGTATTTTTTTTATCAGCATGCGATATGTATCACCAAATTTGAGAAACTTTGAGTGGAGGCGTTTGGTGGAATAGCCCTGTTTTATAAGTTTCTGTAACAATGTTTTGTGACGTTGATTAAAATCGTCACATTTAACACAGGATCTAGCAAATGCTACTAAGCGAGATATGTATACGCCATATGCAGGCCCCACTGGAATATTACTATCCAGAAAGGGATAGTGTACGATGTCGAAATTGTAATCGTCTCTTTTGTCATAAAGTCGACGAGAGAGAATGCCCGCTTCATTTTTATAGAGATATAGATCTAAATATGATGTGCCTGTAGGGCTGTCTGTAGTTTCCTTCAAATCCAGTGAAAGTGGATATATATCCTCCACTGCGTCATTTATATAGCGATTATCCACAGCGAGAAGATCGTCTATATAGCGTTTGGTGAATGAGAGAAGGAACGGGCTTTGAATGGATCGGTTTTTGAAAGCGCCTGCATATAGTCATATTCATAAGAGAACAGATACAGGTCAGCCAACAGGGGTGCCCAATTAGTACCTATTGGAATTACAAGCGTCTAGTCCGTCATTCATAATCCAGCCGTCGTCCATTAGAGAATATCCGCGTCCATAATCCAAAGACCTATTCCATTTTCCACATAACAGTATTAGCACCAAATTCAAAAAGACAATCATAGTATACATAAACATAGGCTTGTTTCCTGCAAGAGAGAAGCGGTCAACAGTTTTCAATGATGCCGGCAAGATATCATGATGTTCCAAAATATCAAATCCGTATCGCTGATCAGTATTCTTAATCCATAATATTCGTTATAGACTCGTCATCTAAAAATGATGTACCTCAGTCACGCTTTGATTGTGACTGTTCATATGAGTACCATGAGGATCTTGAAGTACATGGGTTCATACGGCCCCTAGCCACGGGTTAAGCGGAATTAGACACAAGTTACGAAACGTAGCGCCATAGATCTTGCACGCTACGTTCGTATTTTGCTATCAGCATGCGATATGTATCGCCAAATTTGAGAAACTTTGAGTGGAGGCGCTTGGTGGAATAGCCCTGTTTTATAAGTCCTATATGCTGCTGATATATTGTGTTGCCAAATTTCACATAATATTTTCAATGAGAAATTCAAGCAACTCTATAAACAAAGAAACATCCCATGAATGATACTCTTGTATGTAGTAGAGCTAAAGAATGCTTTATGGCTTCTGACATTAATATATCTACGATCAGTTTTCTTGAACACAGATACTATTAATGAACTTAGACGGTCAATGAGGTCCTGATGAGGGATTGTAGTATAGAGAGTCGAGAAATCCCATGTGGATACATGTCTGTACGGTATGTGACCTTTAGCATCAAGTTCTTCCGTAAGACATTTTGAGTTTTTCAATATCCACATACATTCAACGCCAGAGTTCTTAGAAATAGTGGCGCAATACCTTTCCCAAAATGCTTTTACCTCCTGAAGGGCCCTCGTCAATAGGGTTGAAAGAAGCTTGGTGGTGCAGCTTCTAGAACCAGCTATGAATCTAGCTTTGTATGGTGATTTATGCATTTTGGGAGTCTTTGTAACGCATTAAAGCCCTATCTTAACGCCATAACGCCCTATCTTAAAGCCTTATCGAAACGCTTTAACGCCCTATCTTAACGCATTAATGCCTTATCCTAACGCCTTAACGCCCTAGTATACCATTTTATCTGGGAAAACCCCTGTTCTATTTATAGATCACTCGGGAGTAGTAAAGAATCGGGAGTTTCGGAAGTGCAGTGAAGAGCGTTTGTGGAGATGAGGGCCTTTTTCCATCCGGCTAGTTGGTAGAGTTACCTCTGTGTGGGCGTGAGTACGTGTTTGTGTATGCATGTGTGTGTGTGTGTGTGTGTGGTGGTGGTGTGTGGTGTGTGGTGGTGGTGGTGGTGGTAGTAGTGGTGTGTGGTGGTGGTGGTGATGGTGGTCGCCGTGGTGGTGGTGGTGTCTGTAGATATAGGGATTCGCACGTGTTCCTCATCAGTCCGGGGCGCGTGTGGTATCCCAGGAGGAGGAGGAGGAGTGAGTGAGTGAGTGAGGCGGTGAGGCAGTGACGCCCTAACGCTGGTGAGTGATTGTGGTGGTGTGTGGTGTTGGCGGTGAATGCTTGTGGTAGTGGCAGTGGTGATGGCGTTGCTAAGCGCCCGTCTTAACGCAGTGACGCCATAAAGCCCTAGCGTCTTCTACACCTAGTCCAATAATGTCTAATCGCCATGATGCAGACAAAGGAGAGAAAGAAAGATCAACACGTTCACAAGTTTTCATTTAGTTTATTCTCCCCTGCATCACATCATACCCAAGCTTGGAGAGCCGCGTGGGGTATGTTTGCAATTCAAGTATGCTCTTGTCCCACCAGAAGCCGCCATTTCAGAAAGTTTAATCTTCGGGCAAGTTCGCTCGTGTCCGTTTACTCTAAGCGACTTCCGGCAGCCAAGGATACTGGAGCTTGATATGCAGGGAAGGGAGATGATAGGGCTCCTAGATACGAGGATCATTCTCCATCTGCTTTTCATTTCGGGGAGGCGGATCGCCCTCCATGGGTTCTTCCATTCGAAGATGCATCTCCAGGAGAACTGAAATATCCGGTTTCGAGCGTGGCGAGCGTGATCCGTGTTTGACACTTTGGTGACGTCTCAATTGACTTGGATGCCTAAAGACTATATCACACTCTGTACATGTATGCATGGGTACTTGGTGGCGTGCACGTGTGTGACGACGTAAACTGGCGATGAAAGGACTTCGAGCAAGTCGTACACGTGAACATCGTTGTAGAGTGTCTGCTGAATGGAACGTCAACTGTGCACGTCTTTAGGATACGCTTGCATTTATGGACAGTAACGCCCACCAACGCCTAACTTAAAGCTTCAGCGCCCTGGTGAAATAGCTCAGAATCTCTAGTTTTCTAGATATTCCATGGAATTGCTACTAAGTCATCGAAATGCAGTGACGCCCGTCAACGTCCGTCGTTACGCCTTAACGCCCGTCTCAACGCCTTAACGCTTTATCTTTACGCCTCAACGCTTTATCTTTACGCCTTAACGCCCGTCTCAACGCCTTAACGCCCAATCTTTACGCCTTAACGCCCATCCCAACGCCTCAACGCCCTATCTCAACGCCTTAGCACCTTATCTTAACGCCTTAACAGTCTACCGTAACGCCTTTACACATTGTCAACCATTCAAACACACGTACACATTTTGACCATTGGCCCTTGACCCTTGGTGAAAGTGACGTGACCTCTGGACATCGCCAGAAGTGAAGTCATTGCGTGCATAGGAGCGCAGAGCTCTTCGAGTCGGAGCTCAGAGCTCTTGGAGTCGGAGCTCTTGGAGCTTGGAGCTCGGAAGTGACGTCATCTCACGCGCCGCACCTGTGGGACACCCTGTACCCTATGCCCTACGGTGATCGGATGGTTGGCAATGTGTAAAGGCTTTACTATACGGCGGTAAGGCGTTAAGATAAGGTGTTAAGGCGTTGAGATAGGGCGTTACGGCGTTGGGACGGGCGTTAAGGCGTAAAGATAGGGCATTACGGCGTTGAGAAGGGCGTTAAGGCGTAAAGTTAAGGTGTTCAGACGGGCGTTAAGGCGTAACGACGGGCGTTGACGGGCGTCACTTCGTGTCGATGAATTAGTGGCAATTCCATGGAATATCTAGAAAATCAGGGCTTCTGAGCTATTTCACCAGGGCGTTGAAGCGTTAAGCTAGGCGTTGGCGGGCGTTACTGTCCATAAATGCAAGCGTTTCCTAAAGACGTGCACAGTTGACGTTGCGTTCAGCAGATAACCTACAATGATGTTCACGTGTATGACTTGCTCGAAGTCCTTTCATCGTCTGGACAGTTAACGTCGTCACACTCGTGCACGCCACAAGTAGCCAAGCATACATGCGCAGAGCGTGATATAGTCTTTAAGCATCTCAGTCAATTGAGACGTCACCAAAGTGTCATACACGGATCGCGCTTCCCCGAATTGAAGAGCCGATGGAGATTGATCCCCGTGTCTAGGAGCCCTTTCTTCTCCCTTCTCTGCCTACCAATGAGAGAGGTAAGACCTCGGAGCTCCAGTATTCTTGGCTGCCCGAAGACGCTTGGGACAAACGGACGAGAGCGAACGTGACCGAAGATTAAACTTTCTGAAATGGACGCTTCTGATTGGACAAGAGTATACTTGAATTTTAACATACTCCACGCGGGTATGATGTGATGGAGGGGATAATAAACTAAATGAAAACTTGTGAAGGTGTTGGTCATTCTTTCTCTCCGTTGTCTGCATCATGGCGATAAGACATTATGGTACTAGGTGTAGGAAACGCTAGGGCGTTAGGGCGTCACTGCTTTAAGACGGGCGCTTAGCAACGCCATCCCCATCACTACCGCCACTACCAAAAATATTTACCACCACCACCACCACACACAACCACACTCACTCACTCACTCACTCACTCACTCACCAGCGTTAGGGCGTCACTGCGGTAAGACGGGCGCTGGGCACGCCTCACTCGCTCACTCAGTCCTCCTCCTCCTTGGATACCACCCGCACCCCGGACTGATGAGGGACACCTGTTAATACCTATATGTACCGTCATCACCACCACCACCGCCACCACGACCACACACCACCACCACACACCACCACCACCACACTCCACCACCAATTCCACACACACGCACACACACACACACGCACACACACACACACACAGGTAACTACCAGTTAGCCGGATGGTAAAAGGCCCCCATCTCCCCAAACGCTCTTCATTGCACCTCCGATACTCCCCGTTCTCTACTACTTCCGAGTGATCTATCAATAGAAATGGGGTTTTCCCAGAAAAAAACCCCTGGTAAGCTAGGGCGTTCAGATAAGACGTCAAAGGCGTTAAGATAGGGCGTTAAAGCGTTACGAGAGGGCGTTAAAGTGTTAAGATAGGACGATAATGCGGTACGGTAAAACTCCCCAGATAGGTCATAGAGCAAATATACTGAGTTTCTGCTTTCTCTACTACTGAGGGCAACTGGATTACTTCCCTTGATTTTTACTTCCCTGAACTTGAGAGACTTCACTATCTCAACAACAATCCCATTTCTACGACTGACCAGATGTAAAGTCCGGATCTATTTTCTGTGAAAACTAGCACCCATCCATGACTCGATCGGCCTGGACGAGTGCTTCACATGAATTACAAGCGTCTAGTCCGTCATCCATAATTCAGCCGTCGTCCATTAAAGAATATCCGCGTCCATAATCCAAAGACCTATTCCATATTGCATATAACAGTATTAGCACCAAATTCAAAAGGACAATCATAGTATACATAAATACATAAACATAGGCTAGTTTCCAGCAAGAGAGAAGCAGTTAACAGTTTTCATTGATGCCGACAAGACATCATGATGTTCCAAAAATATAAAATCCGTATCGCTGATCAGTAATCTTAATCCATAATAATCGTTGTAAAGTCGTCATCTATAGAATGATGTATCTCAGTCACGCTTTGATCGTGACTGTTCATATGAACACCACGCGGATCTTGAAGTACATGGGTTCATACAGCCCCTAGCCCTGGGTTAAGCGGAATTAGACACAAGTTACGAAACGTAACGCCATAGATCTTGCACGCTACGCTCGTATTTTGCTATCAGCATGCGATATGTATCGCCAAATTTGAGAAACTTTGTGTGGAGGCGCTTGTTGGAATAGCCCTGTTTTATAAGTTTCTGCAACAATGTTTTGTGACGTTGAGTAAAATGGTCACATTTAACACAGCATCTAGCAAATGCTACTAGGCGAGATATGTATACGCCATATGCAAGTCACACTGGAATATTACTATCCAGAAAGGGATAGTTTACGATGTCAAAAATGTAATCATCTCTTTTGTCATAAAGTCGACGAGAAGAAAGAATGCCCGCTTCATTCTTATAGAGATATAGATCTAAATATGATGTGCCTGTAGGGCTATCTGTAGTTTCCTTCAAATCCAGTGAAGGTGGATATATATCCTTCAGTGCGTCATTTATATAGCGATTATCCACAGCGAGAAGATCGTCTATATAGCGTTTGGTGAATGAGAAGGAACGGGCTTTGAATGGATCAGTTTTTGAAAGCGCCTGCATATAGTCATATTCATAAGAGAACAGATACAGTTAGTACAATTAGTACCCATTGGAATACCTATATGCTGCTGATATATTGTGTTGCCAAATTTCACATAGATATTTTTAATGAGAAATTCAAGCAACTCTATAAACGAAGAAACATCCCATGAATGATATCTCTTGTATGTAGTAGAGCTAAAGATTGCTTAGTGGCTTCCGACATTAATATACTTTCCCCGACCCAGTACGCCCACTAAGGGCCACCTCAACCCCAAAACGTCCATTCCATTGCACTTTTTGCACAATTCCCTGCCTGGGCATGCGCACCATAGCCTTTCTTATACTCTCCACCCGTCCAGTGATAAGCTCCCCTACGAGAGGTACACACAGATACCGCCCACGACACATTTGGACCACAATGGACCCACCTCGAACCCAAAACGTCCATTCCAGTGCTATTTTCCCACAATTCCCTGTCTGGGCATGCGCGCCATTGCCTTACTTCCACAACACACTTGTCCAGTTGGATGGACGGGAGCTTCACATTGATACCTCCCACGACCCATTCGGATCACTGTAGGCCCACCTCGACCCCAAAACGCCCTTTCCAATGCCCTTTCCCCACAATTCCCTGTCTATGCATTCGCAAAATGTTGAAAATGGACAACACACTAGTCCAGTCGGATGGTCCTTCGCGAATGCTTCACTACGATACCCCAGTCGACCCAATCGGACCACTATGGACCCACCCAGACCTCCCCCCCCCTCGAACGTGTTCTATATCATCGCGAGACGAAGAAAACAAGATGCCACACACCATAGTAAAATCCTCAAGAAAAGAAAAAAAATGACCACCCCTATACCCCATACAGGCATACGCGGCTGAGATACTAAGGCTACGTCCGAGAATCCACCGTATTCTCGGGTCTGAATGCTAGGTGTCGACGAATACTTTCTTGTAGCGTCATATGGTTGCTTTTTAGTCACCAGACGTCGTCAATTTTTCCCACCTCTTGCATATCGATCCAATTCCCCGGAGATTAACATTGGAAGTTACTGGGGTCTTATGTAGGAGCAGATCACTTTTGATGGGCCGTCACGTGACCGGAAGTTACCGAAAGTGACCCGGATGTGACCCTTGACCCGAATATGACCCAGATGTCACGTGACCGGATGTGACGTCATCTTCATCTGGACGTCATCGTCGACATCTGGACTCCCTCTTGTTCTGAGCAACATCATCACCCTCACCCTCAAGCGTTATCGCAGTTGCTTTGAGTTTAAGGAGTATTTTTAGTTCAACATCAGTGCCGAATGATCAAATAACTCTGATATAATGCATGATTTAAATAGCCTTTCAGAAGTAGAGAAATGTATGTTTGTGCTAGACGCTCCATCTCCACTTTCCCCGATAGTGGAGAAATTCTGCTTTGAAATGTACAAGATTAACATTTACCTTTACAAATCCTCTACCACAGAGAGCCGTAATGCCGAACTTTTAACTCATCATAAATACTTCAAATCTGAACTTTGATCACCATAGTTGACAACATGTACAAATGAGAACTCTATATATGTTCTCAAATCTGTGCTGTTATTGTATGGTGTATGTATACATAGATGCAGTTATTTTATGAAGGCATTGAAGCGGGGCAGATTTTCTTTAGAAAATTTCTTCTTCCAAATGTTCAATCGTTTTCTCACATGCATACATATACAGATACGTCTATAATTTCTCTCTGTGTTTCATGGATGAATGGATGGATGGATGTGTCACCCACACAAACATCGACATATACACATATTTATGCCTGCTGAACCTATTGTTAACATTTAAGCATGCCAATCTGTGAACGATAAGTAATCAGAGCGTGAATACGTCTTTAGGCCCTTTTCATAACCTGTTCTGTTTTGTTCCAGGTGTCGAGGCTAAGAATGTCCGATGTCCGGCTCCTATCTTCTGAGGACATTTTTTTTCCACATTGGAGACAAGTGTCCGTGCTTGGTTGCAATAGAAAAGAAAATCAAAATGGATACTAATCACAAGGACATACTTATCCATCACACCAGCACTGGCTAGTGATGTCAATCGAGGTCGGCTCCAGCCAATGACATTTAACTCAATGTAAACTGCACACATATCAGAATATAATCGAGCAAAACTCTGCCAATATATATCCGATTTTCATTCTGTTTAGTTTTTATTAAACCTGAAGGCGTGCCCATTTATATGTAGTATAGCAATATATAGTTTGAAAAACATTTCCTTTTAATTCATGGCGAAATATTTACGGGAAAAGATTGTGTCAATTTGAGAAATAATTGATTATCAACAAAGATTATATGAAAGATTGAAAAAATATGATAAACTTTCACAACCTTTCTTCCCTTTGTTGAAATGTGCCTTTCGCCTCAGTTGGCAGCGTGCCAATATCAATGAACGAGTTTATGTGTCATTCTGCCACCAGAGGTTGTGTCAAACATACATGCAAACAAGCCTATATGTGTGGCATTCTAAATCAATTTCACGATGGAAGCAACAAGTAAACTTGAGACAGAAATTTACGTCTTTAATAAATATTAATTATTTACAGATTTTCTCAAACATGAAAAATATTGTCAGTATTTATTTAACTAGGAAGGAAATTTATGTTCACGGTGCTACTGGAAACATTGAGATTTTGGAACAGATGTGAAATTACAAACATTTGATGTCAAGCTACTGTTACATAACGTGGTCACACTTGTTATATTTTTGATCATTTAAAAAAAAACTTGTTGTAAATGTTTTAGAGCTATAGCAGTTTGCAACAATTCACTCATTTGGCGCTGCCTCGGAACAGACGGATTCCGCGCAAAGCTTCTGACACTGGATTCATCTGTGTGGCCTATAACCGACATCACATCAATGATAGACACACTCGCCTCAAGCAGAACTGTGAGCTGGCAGTTGTTGATCACAAACAATGGTTGGTGTAACGGCGACTCAAGTTTGCATCTTAATACCGGTATATTTTGAAGCTGATTTTTTGTTAGATCTAAACGTTTTTCTTTAGATGTATTTATTTATAAGACTTGATTAATAATATAAAACGAATTTAATGCCTTTAAATATACGTATTCCCCATTTCGTTTGCCTGTCGATCCCTGGTTCATTTCGTTTGTTAGCCAGATTTCTTAATTTCTCATCGTCAGCGGAGGAAAATCTACCTTTGTTCAGCTTATCACACTCGTGATGGGTCTCATTTAAAACAGCAAGAAGAGATTCATCATCTGAGTTGATCTCTCATGAACTCTTCGATCTCCATTTCTCTAGATAATTCATATCTGAACGTACGTCTTGTTTCTCCTGATGATCTGTTTCTTATTGTGTAACACTCGTATGTCCCAACTGGTTTGTAAATATCAAATATACATTTTCTGCCTTTAAAATAAACTAAAGTTCCTACTTGCAGGGTATCCATTCTATTTGTTTATTCGATTGTATAGGCAGACGAGACTTTGTCCTGCCATTTATCACCCGCCCTGTGAAACAGATTCTCCCCAGTGAACACCTGTGCGTTTCAAGATCACGGGTGTAGATTTCATTCGTCACAAAGTTCTCAACCGTGCTAAATCGTCTAATAATTGCACGGTTATCAGTGTGTAATAGGTGTAATAGGTGTAAGTGTTATAGAATAACAAATAAACCACCACGGCTTATACTAGTCCGACATGTATGCCCTACAAGATATTTTATAATCCTGATATTTATTGAATGTAGGGTCTGCCCCACAAACAGGCAAAATCTGAGTAGCTGCCGGACCGTAGCAGCGTGAAAACGATACTTTATACGCCATTTTCTTCACCCAAAATAATCTCGGACTTAGTATTCGTCGGGAACACAAGTTTTCCGTTTGCATCAAGGGATAGCCAATATGAAGGACAGTCCCAAGCCGTGTGGAGTTATCCAAGACAGGTGTGTGTCACACCCCTATCACCAACCTGTATTAGTTTGAAAAGCTAATACATCTAAACCAGTTTGTACAGTCATTGAGGAAAATGCCCTGGATTCTTTCCATTCAATCTCCAGCTGCCTATTGTGGACCATTCAGTCACAGCCTGTTCTGATTGTGCTTATTCCTCAAAGAAGCTGCATAATTAATTACTGATTGATACATATCTGCGATTTGATCCACATGTCAGGTAGGCTCTGTTCACACAACATTTTTGACGAAGACAATTACTGATAAAGTGAAAAAAATATATATTTAAAAATACTTCCCAATACAAAGACTATGTTGGAAATGAAAATTAGAAAGAAAAGTAATTATTGTCGGGCTGCGATAGGTCTGTTGTGCACCAAGATTGCAGTTTCGAGGGTTCCCGATAGTCCGGTGACTCCTGTTTTTGTCGGGATTACCTAGGGTAAACCCTACTCTGGTATCACTTTTCAGTTCGGTTTTTTTTTCTCTTCTGCACATGTGTAGTTTTGATCTCCTGCCCGGAGACTGTTCTCATTTGATGCCCCGTACAGCATTCATGCCCCTTACAGCATTCATATACACATTTGCAATGCACGGTAGTTTGCGCATTGAACGTGATAATTGGGACATTATCGCAGTAAATTTTATCTTTTCAATTTCTTTTAAATTAGCTTTTCCAATCTATTTTATCCGGTATCATTTGTTACGGCGGGAAGGGTAGTCATTCTCCACGGTCCATCGACAACCGATCCATGGAACTTTGTTGTAAGATCACAAAGGTGGTGTTCGCTTAGATAGGGAATCGTCCTCAACGCGTTTTTGATACACACAGTTGGTGGGGCTAATTTTTGTCTAAAAAGCGCCAAATTGACAAATTCTTACAGTCTACATACTGAATTATTAGATAAAGAATAAATCAAGGCACACAGATAAACACAACCAGAATCACAGTGGTTCAAACCTGCCGCATTGGCTTATTTTGCACTTTTCGGTGCATTTACAGTCGACATTTTCTCTTGTTGCAAAATTATGACACCTTCAACCAAAATCATATCACACTGAATATTTCAGAATTATTTGTGTCTAAAATAGCTAAAATTGGTTTTGGTTAAAGGTGTTCTATTTTTGTAACAAAAGAAAATCTGCACCGAAAAGTGCATAAAAATAAAAAATAAAAATCATTATTTCGTGTCATATAATTCAGCATGTAGGCTGTACAAAATGGTCCATTTCATATCCTTTTGATAAAAGTGAAAGTTTGGCCCTGCAAACCGAACAGGTTGAGGACGATTTCCTCCGTTTTCCACAAATGTAAGAAACCCCTCTGATGCAAGTAAACTCGACATCAGTAATTTAAGTACTTTGATTATTGTTGGATGGGCTTTGGATGAAAACTTTGTCGTGAGGGGTGTTGAGCTGCTTTGCTTTGTCGACGTTTGGGGACATTTCTATGGGTAAATATGTTTTTATTCTCATTCTTTAATGCTGTTTAATGGTGCATTATAGTGTAAGGCAGGTGCCGATTACCTTTGTAGAGTCTTTTCTGAGAGTTCCACTTCCTTGGTATGGATTTAAAATCTGGTACATCACCTTGATTGAACACACGGAGCTATTTTTAGAACCTCGTGTATCAGATGATTCGTTTTGTATATATTCCAGCTATATGGAAAGGCGTAATATTTAATTTGCTACGATTATCGATGTTCATCTCGATCTAATCTATCATCTTGTAAGAGATCAGATTATTAAGTACAGTTTTATTGCATTGGAGTTGATATAAATCTTCCATTGCTGATTTTCCCACCAATTCAGGGGATTTCCAGGTCAATAGATCATGCGATCCTTGCTTGGTCATGTGATTGCTATGATCAGCTGTTGTAAACAGTATAAGCTTACATGTATTCTATAGTGATACCGGGCATTTGCCATCCTTACGGTATATTTGAAATGTTATAAATTTATTTCTCTTATGTTACTGGGTTAGAAATAATTTGTTTATTTAAGGCAGTGATCCTATGAGGTCCTTGATCCTGTAAATGGATGGATTGTAAACCATTGAACTGTTATAGCTGGAGAATTGGAGATTTGTTGGCAGATTGTGAACTTTTCAAGTAACCTCCATATCGAATATAATTCGATTGCCATCTAGTCATTACTATATAATGAGATTGATATCTTGTCATTCCTGATTTTTAATGGATTCATGATCATTCCATATTTAATTAATTCATTCTATTATTATCATTGCGATCAATTGATGTATTGGTTTCTGGTCATTGCAGAAACTATTTTTGATACTACTGTTGTCATAGTATGGTATGCTGACATCATGATGTGTACATGTGTAAAATGGATTGCTAATTCGGAAAACAGAAACATCACACATTGATTATTATGGGTGAGTTGAAATTTGAATTGCCATTCTTATTTCCAAATTATTACCATTAAGAATAGAATTAATTTTCATTGATTTTTATTGAATACTACATGTATATGTACCTATTAATTTTCACCAATTCTTTGAATAATATATTATGTAGCTGTCAACTCCCCCCCGCCCGCACATTTGACTCATTCCATGTGTATGTGCCTGGTGTATGGTTTAGGCATGCTATTTTGTTAACAGAAACTCTAGCTCCTTCATGAAAGTTAACTCTTCTCACATGTACGCCATGTTACCCCATCGTAGTATAACCGGAAATTTGTGTCTAATCTGTATGTGATCTATTTTCTGGAATAATTCTTCAGGTTTAATCCATGCTTGCTGTGTTATTACTTGTAAGATGTATGGACTAGTAGGTTTATTGTTGTTTCTTTTTCTGTAATTCACAGGGTCGTATGTCGTATGCTAGATATCGTCATTTATCATCTATCGTCGATTGTATATCGTCAGTCGCTTTCCCACACCAACAAATCGAGCTATCAATAAACCCATTGCCGGTACTAGATGCCCACCGGTGTTTGTGTTATTTGGGGCTGGTCACATATGAATACCAAATTTGAGAAGAATCTGATGAGCAGTTGCCAAATTATTGTCCAGGAAAAAAAAAAAATCCACCAGGAGGCGCCACCTGTGGGCAGAAGCGGACGAAATACAATCCCAAGGGACATGGTATCGTGGTGTCATGGTATCTGCATACCAAATTTGAGAAGAATCCGACGAGTGTCCTCAAGTTATTGCCCGGAAACCAAATTTAGATTTTGACACCAGGTGGCGCCACCTCGAGGCGCAAGTCGGCGAAATGCATTCTCGAGCGACATCTTATGTCACGATACATTCATACCAAATTTAAGAAGAATCCGATGGGCGGTTCTCAAGTTATTACCCGGAAACATATTTGTGATTTTGCCACCAGGTGGCGCCACCTGTGAGTGCAAGTGAGCGAAAGGCAATCCCAAGCAACATCTCCTGGAATGGTACATGCATGCCAAATCTGAGAAGAATCCGATGAGAGTTTCTCATGTTATTACCCAGAAAGGTAGGGTATTTAAAAAAAATTCGACCAAGAGTTTACTTGCAGCACGGAATAATGGAATGAACTGTAGTGGTGCCACCTCCCAGCGGATTTTGCTGAAACGCAACACCAACTGACATTTTGTCGCAAGGAATGCATCTGCCAAATTTCGGAGGAATCCGACAAATCGTTCGAAAGTTATCGCTCGCGAAGGATTTGAACAAACATCCAAGGACATGCACAGAAGATTGGAACAAGACCCAGTGTCGCCACCTACAAGCGGATCTTGCTGAAACGCAATACCAACCGACGTCTTGTCGCAAAGAATGCAGATGCCAAATTTCGGAGGAATCCGACAAAGCATTTTGGAGTTATCGCTTGCAAACTATTTGAACATACATCCACTGGCATCCACAGACAAGCACAGAAGATTGGAACAAGAGGCAGTGGCGCCACCTTCAGGCGGATCTTGATGAAATGCAATACCAACCGACGTTTTGCCGCAAATAATGCAGATGCCCAATTTCGGAGGAATCCGACAGAGCATTTTGGAGTTATCGCTTGCGAACTATTTGAACATACATCCACTGACATCCACGGACAAGCACAGAAGATTGGAACAAGAGGCAGTCGCACCACCTTCAAGCGGATCTTGCTGAAACGCAATACCAACCGATGTCTTGTCGCAAAGATTGCAGATGTTAAATTTCAGAGGAATCCAATAAACCATTTGGAAGTGATCGCTTGCGAAGCATTTGAGCAGACATCCACGGACACATAGGAAGCAAGGACCATTTTAAAGTCCCCTAGATTTTGCAATATTCCAAGCATGGACATGCCCTTGTCGTCCAAAATGTTACAGTAGGGGAGACTGAGTTCCGCATCTAACAACTTTTTACGTTCATCTAAAAGTTTTTACAAACCGGGGAAAATGCTGTTAAAATACGCAAGGGGGCACCATTTTACATCCAGATTAAAAAAAAAAAAATACAAAATGAAAATAAATAAAATAAAATAAAATAAAATCTCGAGAAACGGAAGGTCAAATAGGGGTCTATCCGATTAAGAGGTGCGAGATAGTGAGATCCGCTTGAGATATTTTTCTATATACTTATTTATACACCCCTCTACAAAGTAAAAAAAGTCAAATTGCACCCGAACATATTCATTTTACTAAATATAAATTTAAAAATATGAGTTCTACTTCAAAAAATTCTTGAGGCGTTTTCACATTTTCAAAATTCGCAATTATGCTGTGCCATTTCACGTCGAGATTTTCCAAAATTTTCCAGAGAACGTATCTATATATACACCACTCTACAAAAGTTTTTGAAGTTAAAATATTTCCTCATAGTGCATCCGAACTTACCATTCTACTAAATTTAGATTTAAAATCTTTCCCAGGAATACGTTTCATTTAAAAAAATCGATTCATGTTTTGACACCAGTAAAAGAAGAAAAAAAATACCAGTCGCAAAAGCCGGACATATGCTGTGCCTGAACGCGCCATTTCACGTCTGGATTCTCAAAAAAATTATGGAGGAGCATGCCTCCCGGACCCCAAAAGCAGGGCTTCGCGCATTCGGCTCTTGCTTTCCCAGATCCGCCTCGACGGTAAGCGACCCCCCCACCATTTGGAAACCAGCCTACGGGCTTTTATCGGTGATCCTCGTCAACAAGTGCTGATCGAACAGTTGTTCCTTGCAACTTTTCACATGGAGAGAAGACAAACGCTTTTCTCCCCGGATCCATCCGATAAACACGGTCTGTCTCCACATTTCGTGTAAAATGTAGACTCACATTCCCATAAAGGGAAATATTTAATTGCATGGTTGTTGTGTTTCACTATCCACAATCTCGTTAAGCAAAGGTACTTGCCAAGGTTAGCTATCAATTCCACCGTTCCGCTATGAACATTTCACGAAGAAGTCCACTGTAACGGACAAGAGAAGAATACTGACGAACAAATTCTTTACTGCGATGGAATGAACATCGGAATCCTTTGACATTCTAGAAGTTAAATGCGAAGTTGAAAGTTAACCCTGTTGTAAGAAGCGTAAGAAGCGTAAGAATCGCAGAACACTGGTAGAAAAATATAAACAATACATTGGCTACCTGGTATCATGCATGATCATTTGCATTATAGCGACTATGGGAAACAGATAATCCATTTTCGTGACAATTTGTTATTGATCATAGTGACACGCGCTGTCATTCGTCATTTAAGTAGTTGTATTCAATATTAGAAATGAAAGTATATCAGCTCTGTGTGTGTACTCGATGTATTGCATACTCATTTTCTGTGAATACCCATCAAACTATTCCAGCACTCTTCGTTGAAAAATCTGCCTTGTCGGACTTAAATGTTAGGTGACAAGGGCAATCTATACATGTATTAATTTTACAATATTAACATTTTTAAATTATTCCATTCTTCTAGCTGTAAAGTAACTTTTTAATTTTTTTTATACCCCCTGTATATATATCTCGACTCTTTAGCAATCTAATACAAACAATGTTAAGGGACAGGAGTACTGAAAAAAATCTCTAGCAATCAACTGCCGTAAAAATTTCCCTTCGGCAGCAAATAATTAACTGAGGATATGTGGAAACAAAAAAGAAGAATACATTTGAATGTATATGTGTCACATATCAGCTATACATATGTATTAATTCTCCAATGCTGACATTCTTTATTCCACCCCAACAGCTGTACAGTCAGTTATCTTCTCTTTCATTCTTATACCATCTATACATATATATCAGACATTGCTTGTACAAAATTCTATGATAACATTTACCTTGCCCATCATCAGCGTCCATAATGTTCACCGTATATAATTGATGCAACAGCCTGGATATTATTGACTTTAACCCCCATGAAGGATATTACTACAATACAACAGTAACACATTTATTTCCATCTACTCGGCGAAATTGACACCGCGTGGTATTTTATTAATGTTAATAGTTTTCTTCTGGCATATCATGGTGGTAGACTATCAACACACCATTTAGTCCGATACTTTGCATTTAGCAGTATTATACACAGTTTTCCTCCTTATTTCTAATTCCATATTTCTAATTCCATTACCATTGTATTACACATGCCAGTACCTGGAACATGCTCAAGCCTCTCTAATACATAGGTAACCAGACATTATAGTTTAACATCTTGTGACAGTTTTCTCACTCAACACAGATATGTATCTACACTATTGCGAACGCATTTGTTGTTGGTTTTCCAGCCTCTGTATTATGTGTATCCACAGACAGTCCGGACATATATGTATGTCAACTTTTATGTCAATTTAAACTTCATTTTAGCCACACTGGTCCTCATTATCTTGCAAAACTATTCCTCTTCAGCTACCATGGATAGACCTTGTTCCACAGGGAATGTTCCGGAAAATGACCTATCACAATTACCATTTTATAATGAGTCTGATATTATTTATATACTTACAGCCCTTGAACCCGATGAATGGCGTATTCCCGGTTTTGAAAATTTGTGCTTTTTCCCTTTAGATTTGAATGACATTGACGCATCAACGTTTTCAACTGATGATAATTTGGATGAAATCTATCACTGGAGAAACGTTAGCGCATTTCAATCGGATTAATACATTGAAAAGTCTTTCCTTGCCAATATTAAATTGAATAATATCTCTTATTCTAGCTTTTTGTTTACATTTTAATGGTAGAAATATTAATAAAACATTTTTCTTAAATAGTTGTGTATATTTTTAATGTACGATTCAGGTTCTCTATCACTGGTATCTCTGAAAGTTGGCTAGATGCCAATACCTCCAGGATATTGAACTTCTGTTTTTATTCATCTGACCTCCCATTTCATTCTATGAAGGTTCACAGACCTCGCCTTTGGAAAAAGTAACCCGCATTTCTATGTTCAAATCATTATCGAAATCGCACCATATCAACAACATTTAGTTTTCAGTGTGTAGACTCGGTATTATCCGTAGGTTGGCATGCATATATGCGGACTGTGTGGTGTTTTTGTTCATGTACGGTAATGTTATCGTCGCTTATATATCTATCATTATTTATCAGATTGTTCTAATAAATGGTCGTTTCGGGGAACACCTTTTCAGTTACTTAATTTTTCTAGCATTTATTACAAATATTGTGAAGACAAAAAGGAACGCTCAAACCAGAAAGCTCTGGATTCTGTGTTACCCACAGTACAACTCATCCCATAATATTTGTGTCAATAACATCCAGCTAACCGTGCAATTATTACACGATTTTCCAAGGTTATGTGAAATGTACATGTGTCAAGTGCAGATGTTCATTAAGAGACTCCATTTCACAAGTCGGATGAGGAAAGAGACGTCTGCTTTCATACAAGTAACATTCGAATAAAACAAACAAATTACAAGATGAAATTTTCTTCTCAAGCGTTACAAATAGGCATCTATCCACGTAATTTCCCAACAGCTGACTCAGCTGACAAAATCACTCCCCATTTGAGAGACCACATAATCTCGTCCACTGACATTGGCACTATACCGAGACAGGAGCGTCGTCCCAGCATCAGTGGACGAGTTTTTTTTTCAAAAAAGGGGAGAAAGGTTGTCAAAGTTTAAAACATGTTTTCAACCTTTCATTGTAATCTTTGTTGATAATCAATTTGAGTAGTGCAATAGAATAGAAATAATGTTTTCATAGGCGTGCTAAATGGTTATTTTATGCACGGTTAGTGTTGGGAAGTTTATAAATTCATCCTTGCCCTAAAATATGCACTTTGTAACATAACCATTTTGCACGCTCATGAATACATTATTTCTTAAACATATTACGACGGGATAGATCGATTGATCGTTTAGAGCGTATTATAGAAAGGTTTGAATGTAGTACCTACCTTAAAGTCACTGGAGCGTGTGCGCAGATCAGAAATACAGCGGACTGGCACTGTCCACAATGAATCTTAGATATCTTAACACGGTATTCAAACGGCTCCTATTTCAAACTCTAAACTCACCGTTATAAGCAAGATGTTGACCAGGTACATATAACAGGGTTTAACGAATTCTTGAGGTTCTCCAAGTTTCTTGGCCAGGAAGTCCGCGATATGACTCACTTCCTTCACCCATTCGCTCTCTTGACTTTCTCCGAAAGACTTGACTGCCGAACCTACAGCGTTTCTCCGTTTCTGAAAATCGGGGTTGTACATAGCGGAAGCAATGCCCTTCCCATCCGTGATGTATGTGCCAGTAAAATTGGTATCCCTGCCGGAAACATTCTCCGCTGTATCTTCCTGCTCGTACAGCTCTTGGTACGCGTTCAGGCTTTGGACAACTACAACGTTTTGACTACCCAGTTTAAGACTAAAGACGTCCCCGAAACCCTTACCCAAGTCAGTAAGGCTTGTATGGATTCGATCTGGGTCAATGTCAAACAAATTCCCGATCAAAACCCTTCCTGGTGGACCTGGAGGTAATCCATGCTTCATGTGTCCTCTTTCCCCTTCAGCCATATTTATTCTCACACGCAACGAAAGTTATTTATTTATTCTCACAGGCGTTCAGTCTAGCGCTTGTATCCTATTTTTTAGCGTGAAACCCGTTCGAGTTCGTTACACGTATGTGTAGAAGCAGGTACAAGTATAAAGAGCTCCCGTTTACATGTGCGTTAGAAACATGTATACGATGACGACAACTACAAGCCTGCTCTCCTGAAACGGGAATAATAAGATACATATCATTGGCCCACGATATTATATATAGAGCCTGACGAGTACGGTATTTATATATGTAAAAATACTCTCTAGAACCGGCTTTTATTTGGCTTGCGGCTTTACGATAGCTGTAAAATGTGTCTATTGACTGATTGATTGAAACTGTAGTTTATGGGCCGCTTCCCATACGGAATTCGCGGCCCATCATCTCAATGTTTTATTCAAATTTCATGGTACATTTCCTAGTTCATTTAAGATCTTTACAAGCGCTATATTTTAAAATAAATAAATAGATAACAAGAAGTGAACAGGGAAAATATAAATAGAACGGAAGAAGAATTGATTATGTCATTAAAAGAATTAAACAGCGCCGTGAGTGAAAACGACCCAGAAAGAGAACGACCGGAAATGGAATACTCATTCCAACACAAGACCAGCCGCGTCACCCCTGAGGTGCCACGAACTGGCGGTTGTTCAATACAGAATATGATCCTTTGATCTTCGTGTAAAGTAGTACGCAGTCCGCCATCCTGTATCCCGATACACACTCCAAGCTTTGTTACAGGCACAGATCTCTGGGAGAACCCGCCCAGTTCTCAAGGGCGTCGTTAGGGAAGTCGTTGGGCGACTAAATCTCTGCGACCAGTTGCATGTTATTTTCCTATGTTGTACTGGGCTCTCTAAAGAAAGTATAGGAAACGACCACTCCTCTCGAAAAATTCCATGGTTCTCCCAGTTAGTGGTTCTTCCATGCAATTTCTTGTCTGGGAGCGAGGATCGGGTTTTGGTGAAATTGTTCACCCCATCGGCAAGATAATTTCCATCTTTTCCATGACTTTCTATTGCTATAGGGGGTATTACTCAGGGAGGATGTAGAATTCCAAAGTGGTGCAATTTTTTTTCTGTAGCGGACGATATGTCCCACTACAGACATCCATTTTACATTGCCGAAAATGAGGGTAGGTGTATTTTAATGGCCGTAGCTTTTTTGTTATTGGTTTAATCTGCCTAAACCGTATCATATATTGATCATTAATAGTATCAGAGTTATATGTTATCAAGATTTGTTCCTGTATTCCGTCCTTGTAACGTCACTTAGGGACCATATCCAAATGTCAACTGAAAAAAATGCTCCCGTTTAAAACAGGGGTTAGGTGTATTTGTATCGTTATATTTCACTTATTTTTGAAACCAATCTATGTAAACGTGATGAAATTTTGCTCCGTTTTACATCGCGAAGTTTTATAGTACCTAAGATCATGGTTGTATCCCAATCATGTGGTGTATTTGAAGGTGGTAATTAAATGAAATTTTATCAGAAAAATATATTGCGTCTTAAAAAACTTGCATGTGTGATTGAACTGCCATATCTTTCTTAATAATGACCCTATCTGTCTGAAATTCATTATATTTTATTCAGCATTTATGCCATTGCCATATACAACCACGATACATTTTCGTATCTCAACCTAGTATGACATACTTGGGGGCCGTTTCCAAATGTCAACTTGAAAAAAATGCTCCTTTTCAAAATGGGGGTATGTGTAAGTGTGTTGCTATATCCTTCTCATTATTGATTCAAATATGTCTTTATATCGTAATATAATTCTCAACATTACTTAGCAGTGTTTTTCAGTTAGTACTTTTGTTTTAACGTTCAACCGTATGATGTAATTGGGGATTGTTTTCAAATTTTACTTGAACAAATCTACTCCGTCTTGAAAAGGGAGTTATGTTTAAACGAGCTGCTACATATTTCTTAATAATTATTTGGGCTGTCTAAACTGCCTCATTTATTACTCAGCAGATGAAAAAGAAGTTATATATTAGAGAGACAGATGATAGTTTTCCAACTCTGTATGGTCGTCTGGGGCCATATTAAAATATCAAGTACAAAAAGGAATGGCGGTCGCTAAAGGGGGTATGTTTGATTATATAGCAATATTTCTTTTCAATACTGATCCAATCTGCCTGAACTGTGTCGTGTATCAGTGAACATTGTTATCATATTTTTATCATATGTAACTGAGATTCGTTTAAAAATAAAAACTGAACAAACTATTCTCTGTTAAAAAATATGGGAGGGCACACTGCAAAAAAAGCCTGCAAATTCACACTATTTATTGCTGTAAAATGTCACAGTCAATTTCACTGTTAAATATACACAGCGTTTTAAAGTGTTGTTTTGCTGCTCTTAGGTGTAGATTTACTTAATCGTAGTGTATGTTTTCAATCAATTGTATATGTACATATGTTTTGTGAATTTACCAAATAAACTACTGTAAAATTTCACACCACATTAAACTGTAAGATGGCGACAGCAAACTTGGGTGTAAATATACACAACTTAGCCGCACATTTACACGTAGCTAATGTGAGATTACACTCTTGGTGTAAATGTGCAGATGGTGTTGATATACAAGAGCAAGTATTGTAAAACCCAGCAACAGAGTTAACTGTAAAACTGAGTCCATTCAATGTAAATTTGAATGTTTTCCTGTATATTTAAATAAATGCAAATATACAAGGTAAACTACTGTAAAATCTTGCACCAGATTTAATTGTAAATAGTCGGCACCGATTTTGTGGGTAAATTCACACAACTGAACCACATTTTTACATAAATCAAATGTTGAACAAATGATGTCGATATACAAGTTAACGTGGTGTAAACCCCAGAAACGGAGTTAACTGTAAAACTGAACCATCAACTGCAAATTTACATGCTTTTCATATATATTTTCATAAATGTAAAAATACACTTAATTTACCATTAAATTATAGCCTACATCACATTTAATTGTGAACAGGCAGCGCCAAGTTTGTGGGTAAATTTGCACAATATATGATTTGCATGTTTAGCGATCTTCGGCGATCGTTGCCGACCGTCACGCACCAGCGTACACAGTCGGGCGAAGACTCAGGCCGTACGGCATTCTCAATAAGAGTCCAGGTTAAATGTAGAAATGAGCAAAATGCTGTTGTTTTTTGTGACTGGAAAGAAATATTTAATATCTGGTGAGATAAAGTGAACAAATAGGTTTGGCAATCGACAATTTTATTTGATATATTTCCTTCCGGTTTCGTATAATCAGCATTATGGCTAATTGCTCCCGTTGTTTAACCTGGGGCCTAATGACCTTCGTCTTCGCCCGACTGTGTGCGCTGGTGCGTGACCAGCTAAACAGGCAAATCGTCTATTATACCGCACTTTTAAGTATCGATATATACAAGTTAAAGTGGGGTAAATTCCAGCAACAGAGTTAACAGTAAAACTGAGTACATCTACTGCTAGTTCTGTGGCTGGGACCTGACTAGTTCAACAAGCTAAACCCTGCTTTGCTCCTGCTAGTCCATTTTTTTTTACATTAAACTCCCTATTAGCGCTTTTAAAAAGCATCAGTGGGCGATATGATTTCAGTACCTGTGGAGAGACAGAGAGGCAGCGGAGCTATGCATTTTGAAAATTGGAATTACCTCCCTTGTTCTCTAGCCGCTAGATGGCATTAGCTTCCGGAACAAGAGCGCGGTAAAACGCAATAAACGGGGTAAGTAGCCAAGCTGTCAATTCTGGTTCTATATGTAACAGTCCTACTACTGTGGTCACTAAAGATAATGAATTTACTGATGAATGCTCTGCTCATGAAATCTTGAAATGTCATAATGTTATAAGCACTGTTCAATCTGATGATATTTTGAACGCCACCAGAAGTGTTCTGTCTAGCCCAGCTATTCATACCGGTCTGTCTAGGCGAGCTGTAGACTCTAGTTATATATGTAGGAGTACTCCTGAAGTTACTGAAGGTGCTGATATATGCTCTGCTCAGGAAATCGTGAAATGTCACAATGTTGTAACCACTGTTAAATCTGATGATATATTGAACACCACCAGAAGTGCTCTGTCTAATCCAGTTATTCACACTAGTCATACTTATAACATTCCAACTGTTGTTTTTAACTCAGGAAATAATAATGCATGCTCTGTCATGGAAGATCATGTCAATACTGAATGTACTGCGAAGAATGTTGTCAAATACTCCGAGATTTTGACAATTGTCAGTTCCAATCTAGTAGGCAAGCATTTGCATGATTTTGCAACCACTTCACAATCTACTCAAGCTGTAAATACTGGTCATACATGTAATATTCCTACTGTTAATATCAGCTCAGGTGATAAGTTTTCTATCATAGAAGAACATTTTGGTACAGCTAGTCATGATTCTGCTGGTCATGCATGTGACAGTTCTGTTGTTGTAAACTCGGACAATATCAACAGGCTTGCATGTTCTGTCACTGAAGATCATTTAGGTAGATGTAGTCAGAACTCTACAAGTGCTGAGAATGTTGGCACACCCTGTGAAATTTTGAATGTCGATAGTCCTGTTTCATCTAGTATAGTATGTGATAAGTCGCATATTGAGCATGATTACAGTCTGGGAGGTACACAGTTTGTTATCCGGCTTGGTTTTCTGAATGTTTGTGGCCTGTCAAGGAGCTTAGAACTTGATGAGTTCCCAAGTACGTTGTCCGAATATGATATTTTCATGCTATGTGAAACCAAGACTGATGATTTAGATGAAGAAGGTCTCAGGGATAAAATGTTGAAACTAGGTTATAAGCTTTTTCTGAATAATCGTAAAACTACAACGAATTACAGATCTGGCGGTATAGGTTTATGTATTAAATTGAATATCTGTAAGTATATTGTCTCACATGAATGCTCAAGTAGGGTGGTCTCATGGTTTACCTTGTCTAGGGATTTGTTAAAGTTAGAACGCGACCTGTTATTAGGAGTGGTTTACATCCCACCTGAAAAATCAGCTTATTCTCGGATTGATCTCTTTGATGAGCTAGAGAATGAATTAATTGATAAAGTCTCTAATAATAACTATTTCACATGCCTTTTTGGCGACTTCAATGCTTACACGAGTGACAAAGATGATTTTGTGACTTTGGATGACACGATCTGTGATTTAGTGGATTTTGATGATCAGTTACGAGATTATTTAAATGACCGCGCTATGATGGATTCTTTAGGAATTAACCTTAAGCGTTGCACCAAGGATCTACATAAACCAAATAATTATGGCTACAGGCTCTTAGATTTTTGTAAAAACCAAAATCTGTTTATTTTCAATGGTAGGTGTGGCAAGGACCAATATGTTGGTGCCCTCACATCAAAGGACTCCACTGTTGTGGATTATTGTATTGGTGACCCGGCAATTTTTAGCCAAGTCTACTCATTTGAAGTTGAAGATTTTGATCCTCTCCTGTCTGATGTTCATTGCGGTTTATCTCTGGTTCTTGTGTCATCCCTGGCTCAGTCCAGTCAGTCATCATCTCAAGATTATAAGGAAGTTCCTTGTGGCTTGAGATATCTTCCAAACTTGATACCGTGCCGTTGGAAAGCTGAGAATACTGACAAATTCGTTTCATGTCTGAATACTAATTTAATTGACAAAATTTTAGCGGACCTGAATTCTAATGATGTTAATGTGAATGATATATGTAGCGATTTGTCGATGCTATTCACTGAGGGTGCTAAGGAAGCCATGGGTGTGAAAAAGAGTAAATCTGTTAAACGTAAAATTGGTAAACCATGGTTTAACAAACAGTGTGCTGCCAAGAAACGGGAGTACAGAAAAATGATGTTGGGGATAAGACCAAGCTGCGAGCTATTAAAACTGAATATAAGAAAACCCTAAACAAAGCTATATTTGATTACAAAAAGAGTTTGAAGATGAAGTTGAGATCAGTAAGAACAGTTGACCCTAAAGAATACTGGAAGATCATCTCTCAAGGTTTTAAGAAAAAATCATGCCCCTTATCCCTCGACAGCCTCCATGACTACTTTAGCAATTTGATTAACCCAGAGGACGTACCATCGCCCAATATTAACATAAATATTCATGATGATAGTATTCTTAATTTTCCAATTACCGAAGGTGAGGTGAGGGTTGCAATTAATAAGTTGAAAAATGGAAAATCTGCTGGAATAGATCAAATATTTAATGAATATATCAAAGTTTCATCTGATTGTATGATAAAAGTACTTAAAAAATTATTCAATGTTGCATTGGATACGGGAGATATTCCAGAGTCCTGGGTTACAGGATTAATTTTACCTATTTATAAGAATAAGGGAGAACCTTCAGACCCAAGTAACTATAGGGGAATCAGTCTTCTTAGCTGTCTTGGAAAGTTGTTCACTAGTATCTTAAACATTCGACTGAATGCATATGCAGAATCGGTTGGTCTTCTTTCTGAAAATCAGGCAGGTTTCCGAAAAGAGCATAGCACTGTTGACCATGTATTTCTATTGAAATCACTGGTGGATATGTGTTTCGATCAGAAAAAGATACTTTATTGTGCCTTTTTAGACTTCGAGAAAGCATTTGATTCTGTTTGGCGTGCAGGCCTGTGGGGAAAATTAATCGAGAATGGTCTTGATGGAAAAATAGTAAGAGTCATTGTAAGTATGTATCAGGGGATTAAGTCCTGTGTCATCAAGGATGATGAGCGATCTGTTTTCTTCTCATACACACGTGGAATTCGACAAGGAGAAAATCTTTCCCCCTTCCTTTTTGCTCTGTATCTGAATGATCTAGAAGAATTTTTAGTAAACTCTGGTGCAAAATTTGTCGAGGTATTCAATGATCCTGTACTTCAAGGAGAGTTGAATTCTTACTTAAAACTGCTAATATTGTTGTATGCGGATGATACTGTTTTAATGGCTTCTTCAGCTGAAGATCTGCAAAAGGCTTTGGATGGCTTCGCAGAGTATTGCTTAGTATGGAAGCTGAATGTCAACTGCAACAAGTCGAAAATACTTATATTTAATAAAAGACGAGTTGACCCAACAAAATTTCAGTTCAGGATAAATGGTGTTGTTCTTGAAACGGTCGACAATTACAAATACCTTGGGGTGCTGTTCTTCTACAATGGAAATTTTGTTCGGTGTAGGCGCTATTTATATGATCAAGCTAGAAAAGCCATGTTTGGTGTTATTAAAAAAAGTAGACTCTTATATCTCCCATTTGATGTGCAGTTAGATTTGTTCGACAAAATGGTCATTCCAGTGTTATTATTTGGATGCGAGGTATGGGGATTTGAAAATCTAGATAATTAGAAAGACTCCAACTTCAGTATTGTAAATTCATCTTAAGACTTAACAAAAGTACATCTAGCGCATTAGTCTATGGTGAAACTGGTCGTTACCCTTTATCTATCAAAATAAAACTGCGTATGGTTAAATTTTGGGGAAAGTTATTAATGTGTTCCTCTGACAAATACTCGAGCCTTGTGTATAAATTTCTTTTTCGTCTTCATAGATCAGGGAGTTTTGCTTCGAAATGGATTTCCCATGTCGAAAATATATTTACTTCATGTGGTTTAAATTATATATGGGATAATCAAACGTTTTTAAGTATTGATTGGTTGAACACTGTTGTCAGGTTGAAATTAGAAGACCAGTATTTACAGAGTTGGAGTGCAGCTATGGAAGATGGTAGTCAATTCATTTATTACAAAGAATTCAAGCAGTCAATTGATTTAGAAAGATATCTTGTGTGTTTGTCGACCAACAAAGCGTTGTCATTTTCAGATGTAATAATCACAAACTGCCGGTTGTAAGAGGCAGGTATGCAGATGTCCCGAGAGAGGAACGTATTTGTACATATTGTGATTTAGCATCCATTGGTGATGAGTACCACTTTTTACTTGTGTGTCCTTTCTTCCAAGATTTAAGAAAAGATTTTATTCCTGCTAAATTTTGGACCAGACCATCAGTAAACAAGTTTATTTCCATGATGGCTAACCGAACTGCTAGTGTGCAGAATAAAATAGCTACATTTGTACAAAGAGGGATCAAACGTATTGTTTAGTAGAAATCCCTCCCATATTGATTACTATATTATTATAGTTCCGTTTTACTGTATTGCATATCATTATAATCTGATCTGTTGTACTCTTATCTGCTGTTTTCTCCAAAATGTTTTGATTCTGAGAACGTCGCCATTTGATTATGATTGTATTGTATTAGATTCTCATACCATTATATGCTTGGTTCTGAGAATAAACTTCAATTCAATTCAATTCAATTCAGATCTGATAATCCGACATTTTGTTATCATCGTTGTTTCTCCTACCTGAGAGTGACATGTGACATGCCTGAACCATGCAGTTAGCGAAAGTGTTGACTTGGGGAAGAGGACTTTCATTTGGAGGGCTTATCAAATCGACGCTCTAAGCTCCATTGCCCTGCTTCTTGATGAACTACAGAAAGGAACGGGGAAAGTAGGAAGAAGGAAAAATAAAAATAATAATTTGTTTCGTCTTCTATCCTCTCATTCAACATTTAACTGCGCGCTTTAAAAATAGCGCGTCTGAGAATAATCCGATATTCGTAACGCAGGAGAAACTGAAATTAGGGATTACATGCGGACTTCACGACTGGTGCATTGACCAAAGTAGGATACAGAATCGGAAAAGCTGATTGATAATACAGTATGGGCTTCAATTTTCAAATTCCGTTTCCAAAACTGTTTTCTCCATGATTCGAGATGAGATGCCGCCCCTGGTTCATCTACTCCCCCAATCTCTCATTCCATGGAGAAATATGCTTCCGCCGTGGCTGAGTCCTTTACACGTCCGTGTTATTTTATGTGATCATACATTTTCGCATTTCTCGTGATTTTGGAAATGTTATGTCTAAATGTGTGGGATTAGAATGCGGTGCGCCATATAGTTTACAATTTACGATATGCGCTGACAAGATGGAAAAACGAACACATCGTTTTGGGGTCGGAATCATAAACACATTGGACCTGGTTATAATCTAAGTGGTATCAGTAGAAACGAGAATATCAGTTAACAAGCTTTATTTTTCTTCATCTTTATATTTTATTTATCTTCGAAAAATACAACGCAGGCCTACCTGCATCAGAACTTCCGTGGTCTTCGTTCTCATCATTATCTTCGTCGTCGTCGTTCGCACCCACACTATCAAATATGCCACCAGTCCGTGGATGGGACGATGGTTTACGGCCAAGAATCCCATCCAACCGATCAAAATAGTCGCAAGTTGTTCTCCCCCGACCCGTTTTTTTCTACTATTGGCCCCTACGGACTTGTAATCCTTCTTCCATTTCTTCAACTTCGCGACAATCTAGGCTTTAATACGGTGGATACCCAACTCCTTCATCTCGATGTACATTTTGGCATATACTTTTGAATCCCGTGCAGTGTCCTGAAGTTGGATCTGTACGTCTTCCCTCTCCCAAATAGTTAGCCAGGCTAACTTTTCTACTTCACTTCAGTGTTGACCTCTTTCTGTAACTTGCGACATGATTATCTGTTTAAATATGGCGCCCTGGTAACTGAGGCAGTCACAGTGGCCTGCAGCGCCTACAGGCGAGTCAATTTGACCCGGATCAAATCGCGAATTGCGTATACACTACAAATTATCCGGGTCAAATTTACCCGAGTCAATTTAAACCACCAATATTTTCCGGGTCAAAATTATCCGAATAAATTTGACCCTCTAATTTCTGTAGTGTGAATCTATACAGATACTCGTTATTTTCACGCCGATCCGATTTGTTTCGTGATCCAATCGGTTCCACGGTGGTAACTATATAGCAATTAATTAAACGCAACATGCAAATGTGATGGGAACGATGCCGGCTTACTGACAATATTGTGAATGCACATTTAAAAACTCCAACAAACCAAAACTGATTCCTGTGAAAATTTGCCGCGCTTTTATTGTAGATATCTACATATGCACATCTTGATTGGCACGACTACAAGGCCCTTAGCAACAGCTTGAGCGGTATTAGATACAAATATCCAAGAGCAATAATGTTTAGCTCTGTCAAGTCATCGAATGAAAAGTGATGAAGTAGGTGACAGTTAGATTTTTCCAAACGAGAAAATATCAGCAAAATGCAAGACTTAGTTCTTATTCAGAGCGCAAATCTGTGAGGGCCGACGCCAACCAAGCGATTCATTCTCGATGAATCCAACCTTACCCGAAGAAAGGGAGGTTAGAAAGCGGCACACCGCGGTGAACGGCCGCTCATTATCAATCAGCTTTGATATGGTAGAAATTCCGAGCATCTTGGAAATTCGTACGATAAAATTATTTCGATTTGTTTTGTTTTTTCGTACAAGGTAAGATACACCAATATGTGATGAAAACTGGCAAATCCGCCGAATACGTGACCGGCCTTCGTCATCTATAAATGAGAAACTAGACCGTTCCAGTAAAGATTCGATTTACCATGCTCAATGCAACAAATGCAATTCCAAAGTCACAGATAATCAACAACTTTCCAATCGGGAATAGCAGACTGGAGGAAGAATTGAATGTTACAATTTAGTGGATAACTGAATTCCCGTTCGGATTGAACGAGGATCATATATAGTAGACAGTAAAGCATAAAGGCAAATAAATACTATTGTACACTGTGAATCGCAGCGGACCATGACTATCAAAATAATGTTTCATGCACCACTCAACTGATATCATCATTCTTCTTAGTGAGATTATCCAGTGAGAGTTATCTCCCTCGTTTGTGCAGCTTGCCGCGATTTGCCTTGTGATTGAATACGATAGGCCGTGTTATGGGGCCTTCTGTTTCAATCGGAAGGTCTTGCGTACAACCGGCGTCATTCTCCAAGATATTCCCCTTTCACCAACCCGTACTGAAATAACGGGGATACTTTTAACCCAATCTGACTTGTCCCCCCCGCCCCCTCCCTCTGCCAATACTTTCGCTATCTTGAGGTCTTGGAGCTGATGCTTTGTTTACCACATCATACATGTATATTTGAATCAAATTCTGCCACGATATCTTTTAACAAAAAAGCTGCCACACATCCACGGATCCTCATGGTGTTCATTTGAACATGCACAATCAAAGCGTGCTTGAGATACAGCCTCCTCTATATAATGACTTCTTAACGAAAATCACATGGATTATAAATACTGAGCAGCGGTATGGATTTGATATATTTGGAACATCATTATGACTTGCCGCCATCATTGAAAACTGTTGTCCGCTTCTCTCTTGCAGGAAGCTAGCCTATGTCTATACACTGTGATATACTGTGAATCATTGTTTTTGTACTAGTGCTGTTTTATGAATTGAGTACTTGATTTATGGACGAGGATATGCTTTGATGGGTGGCGAGTGAATATTGAATGATGGACTAAACGATTGCATTTATGCTAGAAAACACATATTGATAAGAAAAGGCTGTTTTATTTCAGTTATTATTTAGTGATTTACTGTTTTGATCGCTTTCACATGGAAGAGCACTGCCAAAAATACCCTATTTATTTAAGATAATGCCCTAAATTTTTCTTGAAATAAGATAATTTTACTCAAAATAAGTTGAATTTTAAGAAAAATTTTAAGACATTTTTTCTTGTTTAAGTAAAATTTGGAGTGGGGTAAGCATATTTTACTTAAACAAGAAAAAATAAGAACTTTTCTTAAAAACATCTCCAAATGTTACTTAAACAAAAAAAATCTTAAAATTTTCTTAAAATTTAACTTATTTTGATTAAAATTATCTTATTTCAAGAAAATTTTACGGCATTATCTTAAATAAGTAGGGCATTTTTGGCAGTGAAGTATCCCCCATGGACAATTTCATTTAATTTGATCGCTTCTCTCGCATACACATTCGGTATTCCACGTGTCCTTGGAGCTGGTGTTTTCCTATTCGTCACGGGACCAAAATATGGCCACCAGTACCTTCCGTATACTCTTAAAATCATTCATGGAAAACTCCTGAATTTCGATTGATTATCCCATATCGATAGAGCTAATTGTCTACAATGCAGTCTAGAGTCTGGTTTCCCTGAACGAATCTGGCCTAAAATTTATGCTGGTGTTTTCAAATTCAGAGACAATCCCGGAGCTGTTCAGGAATTATAACAAAATATGGCCTACAATTAAAATAGCATAGTTGATGGCACAAGAATTTGGACTGTGGAATTATTGCAGATGATAGCGAGAAAAACATTGTTTTTTTCATAAAAGGTGGCATGACCAATTGTGAGCAACTTGAAATGTTTGGTGGTCGAACTTAAGATTTATTGCGTTTGCATGTATACTCATTACGTATACAATTATCACTACCCTGTGAGTTAACCTTTTCATTTAACACGCCACGAGTCGCACATATTCTCTTACACCATAAATACGTCAGGAATGATTCTCCGTGCCATTTCCGTCGTGTAGTTTTCCCTGTTAACACATGGTAAAATGATCACTTAATGTTCACTTTTCAAACTAAAGCAACATGAGTTCTGTCCCTTAGTACCTCAAGTGTCAGGCGTTTGCCTTAATAACATTCAGAAAACTTAATCTTTTGAAGCGAAAGCTCTGATGTTCCGGAAACACACCCTGCAATTTAGGATTATTCCCTGACTTTTATGGAAAAAGACTATCCCTGAATATCTTTGAGAGTGTAAGTGCCTTATAGTGAAAATAATGCTCACATGTTGTTCCCACGGGAAATTGACATACAGAAGTCTACAGCGCTGAAACGATTTTGATTTATTTTAGTGCCCGGTATACAACCATTGTGCTGAATATATGTATATCACACACGAGATTTTTTCCATGTCGGTAAACACATGTAGGTCAATTATATTTGCTCGGCATACAAACGAAAAGTCCGTTCAATACACCAGCACTAAATGGTGGTTCAGTTTATATAATATGAATTCTCGTTCAAACGAATGATAGAAACTGTTAAAATGACATTTGTTTACGTACACTTTAAAGTAGTGTCAGCTGATATTCATTGATGTCTGAATATGTTTGATCAGTTTCAATGCAACAACTTGAATCCAGCTTGAATAAATGTATATGAAAGTCAAATTTTTCTGAACTTTTCACTTTATCGGATATTAGGATTTAAATATTTTTACACTATTGCGGAAATTTTCACGCTATAACTCAGCGTTGACTTCTAATAGAATATGTGAAGAACATCGATTTCTCTGCTCTGGTGATGTCACAGTGATACAAGTGCATACTTTATAGGGTACCTCCCAAAGAACATCATGTTGAAAGTCCCGAAGACCGTTTGTATCTATGCTCTTTGCATAATACTAGGTGCGAAGCAGCACGGGGCAGTTTACAATGACAGCCACGTGGTGTCCACATAAGGTCGTGTTTTTGTCTTTTGGTCAATCGCCATGTGCCTATAAAAGGACATGCAAGTAATTCATTTTGACAAAGCTAATAATTTTAATTTGTTTTTCTTGTAAGACAATGTCATCAACAAAGAAATATCGGGAAATCTGTCCAAGGAATAGGAAAAAATGGTTTCCAACAATATGACGTTACTGTGACGTCATTCAGTCGACCATCTTGGATTGTGTTGACCAATATAGTAGAGAAAGTTTCAACCATCTACCAAAGGGTAAAGATATGTGACCGAAGTGAAGCCCCCTCCTCTCCAGGCTGGGATAGACCCCAAGTCACACAGGCCTGTTAAGGATAAAATTATGCAAATAAGGCATCTAACAAGAAAACATAATACCATGAGAATTTATTATGTCGTGGATTTGAGACATAAACACAAAAACCAATTACAATCGATGACATCGTTGTCGGCACATATTATATAGCGAAGGTATTTTGGTTGTACCCGATGATCCCAGTTACTAACACTGCACGGATTCAGTTTTTACCCATGTTAGATAAGAGCTATGTACTAGACATGCTACGATCAATGGGTCCAATATTCAGATGACTAACGTGTGCATGTCCTTGACGATTATCATGTATGCACACCAATCTCCATTCCGGAGTTATGTAATCAGAATCACCTCTGCCACCATTCTGTTTGATCTGTGGTTCTTGTCAAGTAGATACTTGAAATGATTTTGTCATGTGATCGTGCTCAGTCAGTTAAATTAACATCTTTTTCCACAGTTACAACTCGTAGATCTCCATCACTACCGCTTTCAATAAACTGAATATGAAAAAAAAAAAACGAAATACATTTAACATTTTGTACAACTATTTTTGATTACACATCGAATCACGTCCATACAGTCACGGCAGAGTTCATCTTTGTACACGGAAATCGATGGAACTCTCAGATTGTCTTCAAATCTTAACTACACCGATACATATAAATATATTCAAGTTGTATAGATTCAAGTCTGTTCCGTGTAAAACCAGTCTCACTATTCTATTTCTATATTAAACCACGTTAATTCTTCTGATCCCAACTAGTATAACACCTATCCTTCGGACGGGTGACATCAAATGTGAGCATGCGCGTTGCAGAACGCAAGCGCATATGTGAGGTTGAATATTGTTCAGGAACTCAAAATATCCCGCAGTCTTAAGACGAAAGTGCTGTAATTATCATTCTAACATGCTCCACGTTATAGCCGTGCGCTGATTGGTACAGACCTCAAAACATACGGAGATCATCACACGATAATCTTCATTTGTTTTTTTTGTGATCTGTTACATTCACGGCCGAACTGGTGACGTCTCATTCTTGTGACGCAGTGCCACACAGCTGAGCGACGGTTGGTTCATTCACTGCGCAGTGGGTGGAGTTCACAGAGCTGCAGCTCGTGAACGGACAGCGTGCGCGAGCATGGCCTGCAAACCAGTCACGAAATGCTCGCATCAAAACGGGACAAGTTTGCGGAAAATTTGCCATTTCGCTTATGAAACGAGGAAATATTTATCCTTGGGCATGTTAGAGTGGAGTTAATGACCTTCTTAGTGAATATTATCGTGTAATAGTTTATTGATGTTTAGTTTTAGACCTCATCAAAACACTAAACATCGAAAAATTATTGCACGATAATATTCACTAAGGCGGTCATTAACTCCTAATTAAAAACGTACCAGGAGTGACAACATTATATAAAGTGTTATATATGTAACGCTCTCAGAAACTGTTGAAGAAAATGTTATATCCAACAATTTGCTGTTGTATCAGGAGCAATACAGCACTTTACTACTGTTAAATTCAGCATTGTAAAGTGCTGTATTGCTCCTAACACAGCACAATAATGTTGGACATAACACTTTTTTCAACATTTTCCGAGATTGTCACAAGTATAACACTTTATATAATGCTGTCACTCCTCGGACATTTATAATGTTAAATACAACACTTTCACTTTAACACTTTCTGAGATTGCTTTCTCATGGCATCATCAGGCTGTATACCTCCCACTGTCAGATATACCCTCTGATTACATAGCTCTCGACCAATCAGTATCATTCGCTTGTATACGAATTGAAGTGGACTCAGCGTGTCACAGCTAAACAAGAAATTGTCACTTGTGTTCTTGTGAAATGAATTTAGCATAGAACTTATTTTTACACGATATACTGGACACATTTCTCAACTCTCTCGTATGCAGAAATACATGCTCCTTGTGTCGATCAAAATTGATACAGACCGATTGCGCATGCGATTTTCTGCACAATAAAGTCAGTGGATGTTACACCGACAGGTTAGAAGGTTACATTTTCTGACAATGGCAGAATGCTTTAATTTTGTGGATATTGACGTCATCCGGACGGCCATCTTGGATTTTTTAAGTTTCTTGTAGAGCTTGACCGAATATAGTAGGAAAAGTCTCAGCTCTCTACCTATTGGTAAATAAAATGAACAAAACTAAAACTAACTACCATGTGAATTTATTATCTCGTGAATTTGAGACCTGAAAACATATATAAGAAACAGTCTATGACATAGATGTCGACAAATATTATAGTGACGGTATTTTGTTTGTATATCATGAACCTCGTTGCTAACACGGCAACGGTACAGTTTTTAACCATGTTGAGTAAGAGCTATGTATTGGTGATGCTACGAAGAATGGGTCCAATATCCAGATGACTAATGCGTGTATGTCCTTGACGATTATCATGTATGCACGCCAATCTCCATTCTGGAGTTGTGTAATCAGAATCACCTCTGCCATCATTCTGCTCGATCTGTTTTTTTTATATGTGGGATAGATACTTGAAATTGGTCTAATATTTGCACGTGTGCAGTTAAAATTGGATATTTTCTTGACATTTACAATTCATATCTTTCTACCTACCGTTTCCATGAGCAGAGTAGAAAACGTCAAGCTACATGCAACGTTTTCACAATTATTTCTCGTTACACATAGAATTCCGTGTATACAGTTTTGGCAGAGTTCACCTCTGTTCACAAAAATCGATGAAACACTGAGACTGTCTTTCAAATCTAAACTTCACCGAGGCTTATTATGAAATTACAACTAATCATTGAACTTTCATAGCCGCCTGTCCCTGCATGCACTTAGCAAGATGGCAGCGTTTTATGGCAAATGGAAATTAGCGTCAACAGAAAATGTGGATAATTATCTTAAAACATTTGGTAAGTCTATGGATAACTATTACGTTCACTCTCACTAAAATAGTGGTGAAAAATATAGATAATCAGTAGTAGCTATAGGTTCCTATAGATCCAGGTTTGTTCCCTGTAAAACCAATCTTACCATTATATTTCTATACTGAAGCACGGTCTTTCCACTTCCCTTAAGCACTTCCCTTAGATGTGTTGTAATCACAACTAGCACAAAACCCATCCTTCGAACGGGGAAAGATATCAAATGTGAGCACTGCCGGATGTTAGCGTATATGTGAGGTTGAATACTGTCCAGGAACGCAGATTATCCCTTTCATAATCAATATTGGAGAAATATGCAAGGTGGGAAAAATTGACAACGTCTGGTGACTAAAAAGCCACCATATGACGAAAGTATTCGTCGACACCTAACATTCAGACCCGCGAATACGGTGGATACTCCCTAACATTCAGACCCGCGAATACGGTGGATTCTCGGACGTAGCCTTAGTATCTCAGCCGAGCTTTTATTGCTGATGTTCATGTGGAGACTGTGAAGTATCCACACGGCCCCTAGCACCGGCTTAAGCGGAATTAGATACGCTAGCTCGGGAGCTGTGATCTAATCTCATACTGATCTAATATTATACATGTGCATGTAGAACCGGAATATAACTGATGGACGAGGAATGCTGGATTACATGTAATAGACTATAATATTGCACCCTTCTGACGGAGGGTCAATCGCTGACTGATGGAGCTACAGCAACCTTTTCCAAGTTAGACGGCAGATTTTGAGATGAAAAACGACGCCGGGCTATATCATGGGTCAACTGAGAGAGCCACGCGGTTGTGTATGATGCTGGTAGAAAGCTCATCTTAATTTAAAATGGCGCGTGTCGAATGACCAATTGGTGGAGGGGAGACAACTGAAACATCACTTTGACACTTTCCCTGAATGTCTTGATTTACCAGACAGTCGTTCAGTCTGGATTACTGAAACATTTATAAAGTTTGTTAAAGTTTTGCAAACTGCATTTAACCCTATCTGGCCTGGGCGATTTGGGGTGTATCGCAGCCTGGGGGAGGGGGGGCGGAAAGTGCCCCTATATATTTTCTCTACCAATAAGGCTAGAGCGCTGAAACTTACCACACAGTATCTTGGGTTCAAGATTTACCGGGAAATGTAAAAAAATCCAAGATGGCCGCCATGATGACGTCACAGTGACGTCATCTTCTCGGAAGCCATTTTTCGGCCTTTTTGGGGTCGATTTTTCGAAATTTTCATTTTTCCGATTTTTCTCTCGAAAAAAATCAAATAAAATATAGAATAATTAGTTTTGCATAAATAAAATACTTTCAAGCCCTTTTGGGCAAGGAAAATGTGAAGAAATAGAGCGAAAAGACTGAAAAACACGACTTTCGCGGATACCACATGGCCGCCATTTTGAATTTACCCATGATCCTCTGCCCGGGGGTATACGAAAATAGGCTCAAAATGACCCCAATATGATAAGCGTAAAAGTCACCAAGTTTCAGCCTCCTCGGTTTTGCCGTTTCGGAGCAGCAGAGAAAAGTTCACTAGGGGGGCACTTTCCGCCCCCGGCCAGGTAGGGTTAATAACATATCTCGCGGTCAGTAAGTCAGCCAATGGCAAGATGCCTCTCCCGTCTCCTGAGTCTCATATCGATCCCCTATCCCCTCAGGCTTTATCGTTCAGTCTCAGATTCGATGGGATCCCGCTTTTAGGGGAATCCCGCTTTTTAAAATGGAGGTAAAAAGGGTCGTTTTCGCTCAATAAAGCAGTTCACATAATGAATTCAGCAAAATCCTCTTGAGTCGCATACAGACATATCTATTCGCATTAAATGGTAGTAAAAAAGTAAATGGTCATATCTCTAATTTGCATAATAATAGGCCAAACATCCTTCGCCCTGTTTAAACAACATTGGCTGGTTCGTCACATGGCAAATTAATTGTATGACATGGAACAATAGATAAATCAATGCACCTAAACTTTTGATGCATTGGTTAAGAAGGAATCAAAAGTTATTATGGATTAAGAATACTGATCAGCGATACGGATTTGATATTTTTGGAACATCATGATGTCTTGTCGGCATCATTGAAAACTGTTGACCGCTTCTCTCTTGCAGGAAACAAGCCTATGTTTATGTATGCAATGATTGTCTTTTTGAATTTGGTGCTAATACTGTTATATGGAATATGGAATAGGTCTTTGGATTATGGACGCGGATATTCTCTAATGGACGACGGCTGGATTATGAATGACGGACTAGACGCTTGTAATTAAGCAAAAACGACCTTTTTATCTCCATTTTAGAGAGCGGGATCGCCCTAACCTGTATAGAGCATCTGCATTCTTTGCCCAATCTCCCCAAACCAATAGCTAATTAAATTTGCTGTCCGGTCCTTCTATTCCACATCATTTGCTTTACACTAAAGCTTTTGCACGAACTATATTTTATTTCAGATGTATAACATGAAATACCGAACCGGTTGGGTTTTTTTTTTTTTTTTTTTTTTTTTTGAATTTCGTGTCATCTTAAATGAAGGACAACATTGCCTTCAATTTTGCTATCAAATAATTATATCTTACATCATATGATTTACACTAAAGCTTCTGCAGGAACCATCTGTGTCCACATGTGTAACTTACTATATTAATTACAACTGAGTTCCTAAAGTTTGGGTGCACACTGTGCATATGATCAATTTCCTGAATTGAATTGTGGTTTTTCGGACTGACAGATGATGGCATGCAGTTGTCAGTGTGGTTGTTTCATGTACAGGGAGCTTTCTATGGCTTTCATGTCAGCACACCTACCACTATCATCAGGAAGAGCATGTCCCCATCCCCAGGGCGGCGAGCCGCACCCTCTATCTCCCAAACTAGCCCTCGCCCGACCCTCATATATTGTGTTTGAGCATATATATCTCCAATATATCTTGGCAGAAGCTGAAATTTGTGTATTGTCTGCAATATTGGGATAATTGCAACTCCAAAAGGTTTCAATGCGCACAGACCCATGTTTTTGTATTTGGTAAAGATGTCCCTTGTCTATAGATCTTGCTTGGAATTGTTTTTCGTGCCAATCCGCTTCTGGGTGGCGCCACCTCGTGTCAAGTTAAAATTGCATCTCCAGACAAGAACTTTTGAAAACCTTAAGAATTCTTTCCAAATTTGGTGTGGTGGTACCTTGCCTAAGATCTGGCTTGAGAATGTTTTAGGGGGACCACATGGAAGCTAAGTTAAGTGTTTCCAGACAATAACTTTTGAAAACCTGAACCGATTCATTCCAAATTTGGCGTGTAGGTACCTCGCCTCAATTTCTCGTTTGACATTGCTTTCCATGCCGATCCACATATAGGTGGTGCCACCTGGGGGGCAAATTTAAAATTATGTTTCCGACAATAACTTTTTAATACTTGAATGAATTATTTCCAAGTTTGGTATACATGTACCTTACCTGAAAGTTTCACTTGATATTGTTTTTCTTGTCGACCTGCTCATAGGTGGCACCACCTGTAGGCCAAGTTAACATTTTCTGTTTCCAATGAAGGGATCTTGCCTCAAGATCTCGGTTGGGATTATTTGTTATGCCTATCTGCCTACACATGGTGCTACCTGAGGGCCAACGTAAAATTGCATTTCCGGACAGTAACTGTTGGACCTTAATGGATTCTTTTAAATTTGGTATGTGGGTACCTACCCTCAAAGCATCTTATGGGTCCATGTTAATGATGTTTTTCCTAAGTTTTTACGTTTTTATGCAAAAGGCATGCCTCCAATCGTATTCGATCGACTGTATCTAGTTTCTTCAGTATTTGGCATATGCATTCCTTGTGACAAGGTGTTGATTGGTATTGCGTTTCAGAAAGATCTGCCTGTAGGTGGCGCCACTATGGTTTTTTCCGTTCTTTTGTCCTGCAAGCAATAACTTTGAAACGCTCATCAAATTCTTCCCAAGTTAGGCATGCATATACATTGTACCTTGCCATGAGATGTTGCTCGGGATTGCGTTATCCACTTCTGCTCAGAAAGTGATACCACCTGATGACAAAATCTGAAATTTGTTTTTGGCCAATAACTTGAGAACTGCACGCTCATCGGATTCTTCTCAAATTTAGCATGCATGTACCATGCCAGGAGATGTTGCATGGGATTGCCTTTCACTCACTTGCACTTACAGGTGATGCCACCTGGTGGCGAAATACCAGATTTGTTTCCGGATAATAACTTGAGAACCGCTAGTCAGACTCTTCTTAAATCTGGTATGAATATATCATGACATATGATGTTGCTTGGGATTGCGTTTCGCCCACTTGTGCTTACAGGTAACACCACCTCGTGTCAAATCTAAATTTGATTTCGGTCATCAGATTTTTCTCCAATTTGGTATGCAGATACCATGCCATGATATGTCCCTTGAGATTGTATTTCACCTGCTTCTACATACTGGTGGCGACACCTGGTGAAAAAATCTGAAATTTGTTTCTGGCAATAATTTGACAACTGCTCATCGGATTCTTCTCACATTTGGTATTCATATGCCATAAGATGTCACTTGGGATTGTGTTTCGCACTCTTGTGCATACAAATCTAAATTTGGTTTCCGGGCAAGAACCCATTTTCAGATTCTTCCCAAAGTTCGTATGCTGATACACCATGTCATGAGATGATCCTTGTGATTGTATTTCGCCCATTTGCACCTACAGGTGGCGAAACCTGGTGGCCAATTTAAAATTTGGTTTCCAGACAATAGGTTGAGGATGCATTCAGCTTCTCGTCAAATTTGGTTTGCAGATAATATGCCTTGAGATGTCACTTGGGAGTCACTTCTCGATTACATAATTTCCATGCTTCACTGCATGGAAACTATATTACAGAAGCAAAAAACGTTCAGTCAACCGTTCTGAGTTGAATTTAAAACTTTGGAAGGCAGAAAGACCTTTCCGAATCCAACGCCTATGAAGTAGCAGTTGCCTCCCTCATATATATCCCCCGAGACCAACAATGTTAAAAAATATTGCTGCCATTTCGGCGAGGGTCTTGGCATCCTCTGGCTGCTTGTTTGTACTCAATTGTTATTTTATGCTGTCAAAATCAAGGGACCGAGAGCATGGAATAAATTAACCATGATTTGAATGCACTACTACCATATTCAAGTCACGATTAAAAGAATTATTTTAAATTCATAACCATTAATCCATGTTACCAATGTGATAAATGTCAAGATATTAAACCGTCAAATTCTACACTTCCGTGTTATTTGGCTACCAAAGTAAATTTTGTGATAATACAAGCACATGTTCGTTATATTTCCGCCATCCACATCACTATATCTTCACCAATGAATTGTTTGGTGTTGTTGTGTTCCTTTTGCTATGGAAAATAAATCAAATCAATCACTCAATCACAAAAAGTGGACTGCTCTGTCAACGAGTCGCGACCTGAGCAACTGTGGGTTTTAAATATAGGGCTAATAGAGATTGGCAGAGGAAATAATTCTACAACTGTTGATGGCTTCTCTCTTCCAAGAATACTTTTTAATTAATATTTATTATTTTAATTGCCTGCTTGGAATTGGCGTTAGATGTAAGTCTCAAACGAGAAATGTTTTTCGATTATTGTAGCGGATATTCTTTTGTGGACCACGGCTAAATATTGAATGTCGGGTTTGAAGCATATACCTTTAGTCCCTTTCCTGGGACTGATATTTTCCATCTGTATTTCAAACCATTTTATGTTAAACGCTGCTCTATGCCTGGTGTGCCTGAAGACGAATTTTCCATACCAGGTTACCTCCCTTTGATAATTTTTCTTCTGTTTTTCTGTACTTATTTATCTATAATTGTTTATTTATTTGTAGCCATGGCTCTGTTTCAATGTAATTGTTAGAATCAAGAAATATATAGGAGCAATGTGTTGATCGCATGCAAACTCCAAACAGGAATCGGTTTCTGGACCACAGCTTCATTCAAATATACACTTTTGCTTCAAATCGTGTTTAATATGCTAAAGACGACGAAAATAGCAGAGAATATTTAACATTTGTTTCGTTTTTTTAGGCATAGTATTATTATGCGCAGTAATCGACATCATCAGAATCAGATTCGGTAGTCGTTAACTAATTGTAGCTAAGATGTTTGTTGATTGCGGGTACGTCCGATATTATGAGCAAATGCTTATATGGATTTGGCTTCAGTTTCTCACGCAGCGTTCACAAAAACCAGCCAAGCTACACTCGTTGCAGGAAATTGAAAAATTTCATCCCCCAATGATTAAAAATGACCCTGAAATTGTGCGACTTGTTTTTTGCTTCAAGTTTTGCCTGAAAATGAGTAAAAAATATGCAAATCTACATTCAATCACCTCGTGAACTGCCGACTTGATTTCTCTACAACCAATCCGTGTGTTGGCATCAGTGGAAATGAAAAGAGAGCGGTGCTCCCTACCAGATGCACGTAATACCATTGCCGCTTGTCGATTACATACCATCGCTTGCTCTGGTTATGTTGCCTACAACTTACATACATCTCTCCTTATGAAGTTTCCGACACGACAATTGTACGAGACGTCGATCATGTGTATATCTCAAGGAGAATTTCATTCTGAGTGGTGAAATACCTTTGAATATAGACCGGTAAAACCTATAGAGAGAATGAAGCTTCTTTTCTCTAGAGAATGAATGGTATTATACAGGCATGAATAGAGAATCCATGAAGTAATAAATATGCGAACTGCTTTGGGTGAATTGCTGTAATGGGAACTTCAGAAGGTATTGTGGATAACAATCCACGTCTTATTGGAACCTAAGCCATATTTGCATGAATTTGGAAAGACAGATAAACCTTGGCGGTGTAGGTAGGTAATCAGACGACCAGTCGTTGTTCAATATTTCTGCGTTTAATATTGATCGTTGACGATCGAGCCATTATTGATTTCATAACAGAACGGGTCTAGGTATTTTGATCAATGAATCGCAGAAGTCCGTCTTTGGGGGCAACAGGTAATTCGGCATTATCTCATGAATGAGTTATAAGTATGACTGTTCTTATTTCGATAATAAGGGTTATGAGAAACTGCTTAGGTTAGATGAGGTTAACGCTCATAATCCTTTGCGATACACTTCAACTATAGGAGTAGTAACTTCAACATTCCACAAATATCGAGTAAACTGCCGGACATTGAATGGCGTTTTACTTAACTTGCTGCTTTTCTTACGTTGTAATGTCAAAATTTCTCGTCGTTATACTCTTTTCTCGATGTAAACTTTCAAAACGTCACAACAGAGCGTTAGAATATAATTGTGACAGGAGCCTACCGGATAGGGTACAACCATTGGATCCCACTCCGATGCGAGTAACAATCTTCGAAAAGTTTTTTGAAGTTTACATTATCAGGATTTTCCAAACATGCTGCAGACTGTATATTGATGTAATAGTTTTCCACCGGTCGGTTGTCAATTTACCGAGAAGAGTGAGTCAAGTTTAACGTCGCTTTCAACAATATTTCAGTCATATCGCGACGAACCAACAAGGCATCACCTACATATGGTGTTCTATTTGTGCCAAGTTTCCGTCGCCTTTTCAAAACGCGACGTCGCCTTTTGAAACGCGACGTCGCCTTTTGAAACGCGACGTCGCCTTTGAAACGCGACGTCGTGTTTCGAAACGCGACGTCGCGTTTTTAAAACACGACGTCGCCTTTTGGAAAACACGACGTCGCCTTTAAAAACCGACGTCGCGTTTCTTTCCTATGTTTTTGCATTGTAAAACTCGACACAACGGAACTCGACGTCGCGTTTTCAAAAGGCGACGTCGTGTTTCACCCACGTCTTGTTTGGCAATGTTAAAAGATAGAAAAGAAACGCGACGTCGCGTTTTAAAACGCGACGTCGTGTTTTTTAAAAGGCGACGTCGCGTTTTCAAAAGGCGACGTCGCGTTTCAAAACGCCTTTTGAAACGCGACGTCGTGTTTCAAAAGGCGACGTGTTTCAAAAGGCGACGTCGCGTTTCGAAAGGCGACGTCGCGTTTCAAAAGGCGACGTCGCGTTTTTAAAACACGACGTCGCCTTTTGGAAAACACGACGTCGCGTTTTAAAACGCGACGTCGCGTTTCTTTTCTATCTTTTAACATTGCCAAACAAGACGTGGGTGAAACACGACGTCGCCTTTTGAAAACGCGACGTCGAGTTCCGTTGTGTCGAGTTTTACAATGCAAAAACATAGGAAAGAAACGCGATGTCGCGTTTTAAAAGGCGACGTCGTGTTTTCCAAAAGGCGACGTCGTGTTTTAAAAACGCGACGTCGCGTTTCAAAAGGCGACGTCGCGTTTTTAAAAGGCGACGGAAACTTGGCACAAATAGAACACCATACCTACATGTAGTCGAGTTTCGCTTCTGTTGCTTTACCGAATAGAGATTTCTATGTTTTCGCTTTGATCCGTAGAGTCCGTTACAATAACGGAAATGTAAAACTATTGTATACGTTCCCTTTCTGAAAAACGTTTTCCGCGAAAACGGTGATCAGTGAAAAAAATGTACACCAACTCGACATCATGCTAGTTCCAGCCAAGTTCTATACTGACGATGTGAGGAAGTTGCGTGTGGGCAGTCTGCTGATGGGATCGATTTCGTACACATGTACATTGCTATTGAGAAGTCCGTCAAACTTGGGTAATTTTCGGCAAAATTATCCCTTTTTTCTTATCTAGAAAAAAACAACAGATCAGTGTCGAGTTTACCCTCTTCGCACTAAGGCCATAGCACACATACATCCATTATGATTGCGACCTTTTCATCTGTTATCACCGATTCACCAATAATGATACGCTGTTTGGATATATCAGATCGTTTCACTGTTGAACCGCGTTTTTAGTGTCTTAACTTGATAAATCTTCGTAATCAAAGTTTGTGAGGAGTATGACTCAGAGGTACATGTACCACTCTACAATCTTGTGAACTATAGATAAACTCAGTTCACATTAGACCTGAATAGATTACTCACACTAGGGAGTACAATATAGGACGAACCAGCGCAAGCTATTGAAACTGCACCGGTCTCTGTCAGCGCTGAGTCAAAAATAAATAGATTTTTTTTTGTCGCCACGCGTATCGTTTTAAAAAGTTGGCCTCAACCCATTTTTAAAGCAAAGTTTTGGGTGTCGAACGCTGAGGTACGGTTGAATTGCTGGAAAATAGTATTAGCTGGCTTGGAAATAATCGAACAGCAGGGTCTTGTAATGGTGTGTTCTTGCCAAATCACTGATTCTAGGGTGGAAACGTACTGAAATTAAACGCAACATTAAAAGGGTGGCGGAAAACGATGCCGACGTACTGGCAAGAAGTTATATGACCCCACAGACAAATATACTCATTGAATATTTCAACAAGCGCTGAATGAGCGCAAAGACCTCCGTCGAGGCAACAGGGTCAGTAGGGGAATAGTACATCACTGAATAACATAGGGCCGGATGCCAAGCTCAATTTTGCATTTGTTGACGTGAACTTCACCAATGGTAATTAACGTGTGGTTCCCCACTAGCATGTCCAGCTAGGGATGTGGAAGTCACATTCCCCGCAAATAATATTTCTTTGATTTCACGTGCTTGAAATATTGGGGTATGGAATAGAGTATATTGATGGAAAACCTGGAATACTGCTTGAGACATTAGGCCCCTTCCCACCCACACCTCCCCATGAGAGGACACCCCCACCCAAATCAACACGTTAGCGGCAGAAATGAGACCCTGTGTGCCTAGTTTTACCAACTTGCTTGTGATTTTATGCTATAGGCCCTACACATCAACACTTCATATTTTGTACGTGTACGGTATAGCATCCTCATTGACAGAATCCTCTACAAAGCACATCTGATTTTACCGACACTTCGTTCTGATCTGTCTCGGCATCATGTGTGGATTCAATGGGCTCGGAATAATTTTGTATACTGGTGGTTACAGGTCACCTTCACCATAATGTATCAATTACCATGGACTTGTACATGTATCACATTCATATTGAATGGTGATGGCTGATGAGAATATTGCCAATATGGAACAAATGGCTGGATTCCAGCGAATAAAAAGTTCATGTTAATCATAAACAACATACAATTAATAATACTATCAAATAATTATGTATATTCCTTGTCGACATCAATATAGTACAGACAATATTATGACTGAATCAGGGTAACAGATATCCAAGGGTATATATGTCTACACTAAACTGAAGGAGATCCATGATGCGTATTATATTATGTTGTAAAACTTCACTTGCTAATCTCGATTATGTTGCTTATTGTGAAAATAAATGAAGTTATGAAAATAAATTTAGTATGATTGCCCAGTATCCTCAAATTAGAAATATCTTCAGCAGCTAAAGTTAAGCCAATCATAACAATATATAACACCATGGTACTCAGGAAATGAAGTCTTTGTTTCTAGAAGCTAAATCATTTCTGACACATTCAAGTCCTCACCTGGTCAAGGGAGATAATTTTGCAAAAAAACACACAAAAAAACAAGTATAGATCCACACTGGCGCAGACCAGAAAGTTGTATGACCTTTGATGATATTTGTGGAGCATGCTGCAGGACTTCAACTTTCATGAATCTGATATTATCCACACAACCCATTCTACATGATATTTTTGCCATAGCACCGATAAACTAGATCCCTTGTTTTATGTGGTCTAGATCCAGGAGCTATTGGGGGCTGCAGGTTTTGTAAAAGTTAGATCCAATTATTCTGAGAGAAGGAATGAAGTCCGGCATGGTTGTTTTGAGGTAAAACTGGGCATCCTTGAAAATGTCTGACCGATTGACACATGTATCACTCTGCCGGTCATCATTACATGCGTAATGTTTATTTCCTGAGGAATCAGGGGGGGGGGGGGGTTGTGGCCAATCACTGACTCTGATGCTTATGTGCTTCATGACCTACGTGACAGGTTTATGGACTTTACAACATGTTGGCAGAAGATTATTGTATCTTACATCAAGTTTATGGCTGGAACTATGAAATAAATTTAAAGGTAAACATATGCCAAAGCATTGTACATGTATATGTGCTATGTCGCTGTAAATTGCAGGATTAGTGGTCTGTGGACTGCGTGGTACAGTTACGGGCAGCGGCACATGTCTGCATAAGTTTTTCAGTGCTCTCCAGGTAAATGCCATGACTGGAAATATGAAATTAATTCAAAAGTAAACATGCCATATATGACATTGTACATGTATAAGCTTATACATGTGACATGTTGCTGTGAATCACACGTTTTTTGGCTTGTGAACTACAGGATACTGTTATGGGCAGCAGCACATGTTTGCAGAAGTTTACTGATGGTTTTCCAGTCCGAAACAGGCAGGGAAATATGAATTTGACCCAAAAATCAACCGGACTATTACACAAAAATACTACAATATAGTACATGTTGTTTGTGTTGAAGTTTCACACAATTTGGATTTTACGGACTACGTGACAGGTTTATCATGTACGACACATGTTGGCGGAACTTTATTGATTGTTTTCCAGTCCGAAACAGGCAGGAAAATATGAATTCGCAGAAAAAAGCAAACCTGCATTTTACATAACAAAGACATAAATTTGGTACATGTGCTGCCCGTTGATAAATCGCACAATTTTGATTTGGCAGACTACGTGAAAATCTTATGGACTACGGGACATGTTGGCGGAAGTTTTCCAATGCATTCCCAGTCCCAAGCAAGGACGAAAATATGAATTTTACCCAAAAATCAACATGACTATTACACAAAAATGCTACAATATTGTACATGTTGTTTGCGTTGAATTTTTGCACAATTTGGATTTCAAGGACTACGTGACAGGTTTATCATCTACACCACATGTTATCAAAACTTTGCTAATGGTTTTTTAATCTGAAACAGGCAGGGAAATATGAATTTGCAGAAAAAAGCAAACCTGCATTTTACATAATAAATACATGAATTTGGTACGTTGATAAATCGCACAATTTTGATTTGGCAGACCACGTAAAAGTCTTATGGGCTACGGGACATGCTGGTGGAAGTTTTAATGCATTTCCAGTCTCAATCAAGCATGGAAATATAAATTTGACCCAAAAGTAAACATGAATTTTGAATAAAAACAAAGAAAAATAGCACATGTTGTTTGCGTTGAATTTTCATACAATTTGGGTTTCACAGACTATGAGACAGGTTTGCCATCTATGTTATATATCAGTGGAAGATTACGGATACTTTTTCCGGGCCCAAACATGCAGCAAAATAAAAAATAAACGAAAAATAAAACATGCATTTTACAGTTTTACACAACATTACAAGTATATGGACCACGCCCCCTTTGTTCGGTTATTGATTTAACGACTAATTGGCTATAGTTCGATGGAACGAGACTATCTGCGTTAGAACATATGTCATAGAACATGTTCGCATAGATCTGGAGTAATGAAACACTCTTGGAAACAAGAAATGACTCAAAATACAAACCCGGAAATGGAAAACAACAACATGTTTTGGTTTGCGCGACCTTGGTGACCTTCCCCACCGTAAATTTTATTTCGGGAAATAGAGCCTAATAACGTGTTTGCTGGTGGAAAGGGAATATTTCCTGCCTCCTAGATTTTCACAAATGGTTCCAAAAGGTTTCAAAAAGTTTCAATTTGGAATGGAGTCTATCGGGGGAGAGAAGAAGCGAAAAATCGCATTGTCCGTCTCTCCAAGCTGGAGGGCCGCCATGTTCAATCTCTCGGTGGATGCAGGACAGAACCGGATAGCTCTGGTTTCGAGATTGAGGTGGAACCCGACTACAGAAGCAAGGCCCACTGCAATGTATTGCAATGGGGAACCCCATTATTTCAATTGTGTCCAAAGAAAAAGTGCAAGATTTCGTCGGGAACCATGACGATCCCTATTGGAAATACTATGAGTCGTGGGTTCCCCATATGACAATTATTTGGCGGGAGATTTCACGTTGCGTTCCTAGACCTCCGTCTGATCGACGGAGGTAAAAACAGCAGAAGAGCCAAGAGTGATCCCTGTGATAATTTTTATCCAAGTTGCAGTTTTACTGTAGATTTTCATGTGGACATTTTGAATGACATAACCACATGGACCCCAGCACCTGCTTGCGCGGTATGAAATATGTGACCGTCAGATAAAACGGCCCCGAACGAGGGAGTATTTATATAATGCAAGCTCGTATTCGGAGCAAATACTTGTTAGTCCCGACGCCGGCCAATATCTTCATTCCCCGCCATGTTTACCAGCCACAAAATTAGAATCACAATGATTTGCACAGAGGGCAAACGTCGGGAATGAAACGTCCACCACCAGAATCTCATTACATGCATTCAACACCCGGTATGTATTAAGATCATCCTGGTAATGACCAATCTTCAGATGTTTACATAGAAAAATAGAACTGTTTTCGTCTAGAAATCAGTGATCACCGGGGGAGAAACCTTGTTTGACGTACAGCATCCTTTGATGTTTCATTTGACCAAGCCGAAAGGTATCATCCTAAAGGCAGATACAATGATTGAAATGATGTGAGAAACGAATGTTCAGTGTTTGGGCATATTCTATGCTTAAAAACGCGCTACCGTTTTCGAGTGGGATTTACTGAGAAAACAGATAAATCCATGGACATAGAATACCTAAACACACTACCAAATAATATAGCACCGACACCTCTTATCCTACTACTCTCAAGGCAACGAAATATATGACTTGATGCGCTCTTATTCATTTAGAAAACATGCCAACAAGTCAAAAAGTGACCTCTCCCAAAATGAAAAAAAAAAATCATAAATAAATTATATATTTAGACAACTTAATTTCTGGCAAATAAGAAACCGTCAAAATGATCACACGTAGCAATGATCTGTCTCTTTACCAAACTGATTTCCATATCGTTTTCTAGAGTATCTCTATCTCTATATCTGCTAGAATATCTCAGCAGTCAAGTAAAGTTTGAAATTCAATAACGTTGCTGTTTGTGATCACAATCAACCAGGCAGATACTGTCAAAAACAACATAACATTCAATAAAAACTTGACTGACCGTTATCAATAACAAGCCGAAACTTCTACTATAAACAGTAATGAAAATCTGTTTCTGATTCTAGGAGTTACTAAAAATAGTAAAAATTAACTTAAATTCGCCATAAGCGTGATCTCCTTTCGTTGCAATTTACCATGAAGAGTTTGGGTCACCTTTTCTTTATCAAACACAATTTGGAGAGAAGTAAATGAAACGGAGATTATATACATATCTTTATTTTTCGCCTGATTGGGCTAAATATGAGATAAAACATTTATCGCCAAATATATTACTTAAACGTTGGATATTAAGCTCATGAAAAACCACTTTGGACTTCAGCAATCGTGAAAATAATCGGAAAGCGATTAAACATTAACATCAACATTCATCAACACGGTTAGAGCATTATTGTTTTCAGTAACTAAACAGTCGAAGTGATAATATCGTTACTCAGTTTTGTAACGTAATTGAATTTCGTACGTTACTTGACTGGACAGTCGTACGTTACTTGACTGGACAGTCGTACGTTACTTGACTGGACAGTCGTACGTTACTTGACTGGACAGTCGTACGTTACTTGACTGGACAGTCGTACGTTACTTGACTGGACAGTCGTACGTTACTTGACTGGACAGTCGTACGTTACTTGACTGGACAGTCGTACGTTACTTGACTGCACAGTCGTACGTTACTTGAGTGCACAGTCGTACGTTACTTGAGTGCACAGTCGTACGTTACTTGAGTGCACAGTCGTACGTTACTTGAGTGCACAGTCGTACGTTACTTGAGTGCACAGTCGTACGTTACTTGAGTGCACAGTCGTACGTTACTTGAGTGCACAGTCGTACGTTACTTGAGTGCAAGTCCGGTCGTCGTACGTTACTTGAGTGCACAGTCATGCGACTTGCCAGGTACGTTACTTGACTGTCGTACGTTACTTGAGTGCACAGTCGTACGTTACTTGAGTGCACAGTCGTACGTTACTTGAGTGCACAGTCGTACGTTACTTGAGTGCACAGTCGTACGTTACTTGAGTGCACAGTCGTACGTTACTTGAGTGCACAGTCGTACGTTACTTGAGTGCACAGTCGTACGTTACTTGAGTGCACAGTCACGCTTTAATTATGAATGTCCATATGAACATCATGAATATCTTGTATCACACGTTGTTCATATGAACATCATGATTATCTTGTATCACACGTTGTCCATATGAACATCATGAATATCTTCTATCACACGTTGTTCATATGCCCACCAGGCCCAGGTTGAACCGGAATTAGACAAAAGCTACGAAACGTAGAGACAACGAACTTGCACACTTCGATCGTATTTTACTATCAGTGTTATACTTATCGCAGAAGTTGAGAAACATTGAATGATGACACATTTTGGCATAGCCTTGTCCAATCAGTTTCTGCAGAAATGTCTTCTGACGATTGAAATATTAGACACATTTCTATCAAATACAACCAGACGAGATGAGCATACACCACGTACAGATCCTTTCGGAAACTTACTGTCCAAATAGGGATAGTTAACTATGGCACGACTGCAATCTCTTAGAGAAAGGAATATTCGTCTTCTATGTTGTAAGGGTTTAAATATGATGCCCAATTTCAAGTTTCAAGTCCAAAAGCTGACGAGCGCATTCGGAGGTTGGATACATGAGCTTCGTTAGGCTTAACTAGTCCGTATTGAATTCGGTGTCATAACACCTCATCACGAACATTTAGGACATTCAGATGATATCCATTTCATAATAAAACACATGTACCATACGTGTATTTCATGTGTTGCAGATCTACCTGCTGAGCATATAGCCCGGTTCGAGACCCTATTAATTTCCAAGGACCTGACGGAAACCTGGGAGAAATTTGAGGAGGCTGGCTATAACGTTACATCCGAGGGACCGGGGTTTTCTCATACCTTTAAGTTCAATCTCAATACTGAAGTTGATATGCCCACTCTCGACGGCAAGGCGGTCAAGGTACGGTTCAATTATATTTTATCTGTCTGTATTCGTTGTCGGGCTTATATCTCAGTGGTCATCTGTTTTGATCACATTTCACAACGTATTTGGGTAGCAGGTATCCAACTGGACATTCAATATTCTGCTGTCGTCCCAAAAATGATTTCCGAGCCAATAACCAAAAAAGGACCGTAAATTTTCTTGTTCATTATGACGAGACACTCAGAAAAGGTTTGGGTGTCACTTTCAGACCAAGCACTTTTTTTCTGAACAGCCTAATTCGAGTTTTTCCGGTTAGGTATGGAAGCCGATAGCGGCCACTCGCGTTCTCGCTATCTCGCCCTGTAGATTTGGCCAGGGGAATTGGCGAAAATACGAGAATTAGGGGCGCGAATGGCCGATAGCGGCCATCAATAAGGTCGCGGCACGATAACACGAGAACACGCGAACGATGCCATTAGCGAGTCGCGAACTACCATTCGCGTGTTCTCGTCTTCTCGCATACTCGCCTCAGAATAGGTCGCGGCACGCGAACACGCGAACGCGCGAATGGCCGATAGCGGCCATCAAAAAGGTCGCGGCACGATAACACGAGAACACGCGAATGATGCCATTAGCGAGTCGCGACCTACCATTCGCGTGTTCTCGTCTTCTCGCATACTCGCCTCGGGATAGGTCGCGGCACGCGAACACGCGAACGCGCGAATGGCCGATAGCGGCCATCAAGAAGGTCGCGGCACAATAATATAAATCTAAATATAATTTAATACGAAACGAAATTTAGTATTTTTCCGTTTTACGAAATGAAATCCGATGATACAGTAAAGCGACAGACAAAGGAACAGTACTTCATTCAGAAGTTCAAATGTGAATTAAACTGTTAATAATACCGTTATTGATATATGAACTGTGGAATTGAACAATTAATTATTTCTTTTATGCATGTATCGACTGAAAAAGGAGATGTCAGGCCTACCGAAATTTAAAAAAACATGTAACCTGTTATATGTTGAAACTCCAAAAACTCTCAGATAATAAATATTGTTCTCGAAATTTGGTTTGAAAAGCATCTGCAAGCATATAAAAATGAACGAAAATCAATAAAGAGATGGAAACTACATGGTCTTTGCTCTGTCTTGTTCTACTCTTATGTCAGCTCGCGCGTCGCCTCCAAAAATACGCATGAACACCCTTTTCCCAAACATATCAGTAGAACGCTCTCCCTTGATCAAATGGAGATCTGCAGTCTGCAAAGTGATGTTGAGAGTCAGAAAAGGCCGTTAGCTGTTCACATATAGTGTTCACAGATGGAAAAGGTTGACAACTATCACCCCGAGAAAGTGATTAGTTTGGGCCATCACTCTTTTTTACGATCACTTTTAAAAACGATATACATCACATCTGAAGAGTGATGAGCAATGATGAGTGTAAATTTAGCTCATCACCTTTTAAAGGTGATGAGGCAAAATCATCACCCTTAAAAGATGATGACCATCATAACCCTTCATTGATGATCAGAACTGGTCATCACCTTTTTTCTGGCTGTATTGGAGAATGAATGTTTCTGGTTCGAGACGTGGCACTGTATCTCAACATATTGACCTACAGCTGTCCTGAAACGGGACTCTCCTGAAATAAATTACAATACGCAAAATAGGGTCTGAAAGCCAGAAACACGTTTTTTTTTTTGTTTTTTTTTTTTTGTTGTTTTTTTGTACTGCTAAACCGGTTTCGTCCATTTTATGGTCTTTTCAATAGCAATGATATATTTTTTTCCTATGTGAAGTTATATATATATATATATACATATAGTTGCCTTGCTGTTTTTATATACAAATTAGACACTGGAGACATATTTACAATATACTGGAGAAGCCAAATCGTAAAACAGTTTGTTATGATCCGACAATGATATATACTATAGAACAAGAACTAAACAATTAGCTGCATTGCCCTGATGCTGAACATAAGATGACATGTCCGTTGGGTTAGTTTTACCTGACACGTCCAGACTTGATAAATGCATGGTTAGTTTTTACCGACAGTTGTCTGACATCTCCTTTTTCAGTCGATACATGCATAAAAGAAATAATTAATTGTTCTATTCCACAGTTCATATATCAATAAAGGTATTATTAACAATTTAATTCACATTTGAACTTCTGAATGAAGTACTGTTCCATTGTCTGTCGCTTGACTGTATCATCGGATTTCATTTTGTAAAACGGAAAAATACTAAATTTCGTTTCGTATTAAATTATGTTCAGATTTATATTATCGTGCCGCGACCTTCTTGATGGCCGCTATCGGCCATTCGCGCGTTCGCGTGTTCGCGTGCCGCGACCTATCCTGAGGCGAGTATGCGAGAAGGCGAGAACACGCGAATGGTAGGTCGCGACTCGCTAATGGCATCGTTCGCGTGTTCTCGTGTTATCGTGCCGCGACCTTTTTGATGGCCGCTATCGGCCATTCGCGCGTTCGCGTGTTCGCGTGCCGCGACCTATTCTGAGGCGAGTATGCGAGAAGACGAGAACACGCGAATGGTAGGTCGCGACTCGCTAACGGCATCGTTCGCGTGTTCTCGTGTTATCGTGCCGCGACCTTTTTGATGGCCGCTATCGGCCATTCGCGCCCCTAATTCTCGTATTTTCGCCATTTCGCCTGGCCAAACCTACAGGGCGAGATAGCGAGAACGCGAGTGGCCGCTATCGGCTTCCATAGTTAGGTGCCAGGGAGTTAAAATACCGATTTTGATCTGGCACACTAGCATATGAACAGAAGACTGACCAAGGTTCCTCGAGGGTTCTCCATGATGTTTCTCGTATAAGTTTTCCATGATCGCGCTTATAGCCCAAACCCTCTGGTTTCAGTGACTCTCCAATGTATGCATCATTGTTTAAGCATTGTAGCATACACCCTGGATATGAAGTCCCCGGCTAGTCGGAGCTAGGCTGTGGAGAGAAGCGCCTTTGTTGAAATGGAATATCTCTGCCGGAGATCAGAGAAATTTGAAGCATCGCTTCTCTTTTGCAATACCTTCATTAATTAGTGCTCGGAATTGCGGGTTATTACTGGAGAAGCGGTAACTGACTTCCCAAAGTGTTTAAGAAACTTCCCTGCTTCTGCATTCAAGGCCGGCTTCTTCGTGTCACCTTTGCTAGTGTCACATCCAGTAAGCCTGTGTACAGGCGCTGGAAGAGGATATGAAGGGGCACATACCGAGTGTTGTCTCCAACTCCAGCTGGTACCCTCAGTTCCTCCTGGTCTTGTTGGGGGTGGCAACGATGACATAAGTATCGTTGGAGTTAACAACAACTACCTTGTTACAACACATATAAGGGAAGTGGGAAGAGGTGCCGACATACTGACTGCGTCACATGACTTCACAGAATAGTCTTCTGGTTAACCTATTCTAAAGCATACACCAAGAATCTAACGATTCGTGATATGTGTTGTATCTCAGGTACGCTTTTATTGTACCTGTTCATGTGACAACATGGATGATATGACCACACGGCCCCTAGCACCGGCATAAGCGGAATTAGATACAAAGTCCATGACATGGACAGGTTTACGAAGGCCGGCTTCTTCAAATGATGACTGTAGATGTTCTACGGCATTATCTTTGTCTTCGTGAACCAAGATGCGCTACCAGTCATCATCTTCTCTTGGACCGCACTGCGGTGGTCTAATGGTTAGAGCGTCGGCCTCGTAAGCGGTAGGTACTGGGTTCGATCCCAGGCCGGGTCATACCTAAGACTTGAAAAATGGAACTTGTTGCTCCCTCGCTTACGCTCAGCATTAAGAGGATCGAACAAGGACTGGTTCCCTCGGTGTCAGTATAATGTGACTGAGTGGGGTGTCATGTCTGCATACGGCATGATATTTCAGTGGGACAGCACTATAAAATGGCAGCATTAGATCTGCTCTGTTACAAGTAGGTGCCCCTGTCCCTCCCCCTCCCCTCCCTTCCCTTCCCCGTCGTGATATAGCTGAAAAAATGTTGAAAGCGACGTTAAACCCTATTCACTCACTCACTCACTCATCTTCTCTTGTCACCTGGCCGAGGTCAGTAGTATATATTCGAGTTCCAGGAGTATTTGCTCGAAGGCGGCTGAAGATTATTTCCTAGAGGAGAAGTTTATTGGTGTTGATGGCCAGAAGGTTTTCAAGGTTTCCCAAAAGAAACCCTTCTGGCCATCAAACACCAATAAACTTCTCGAGAAAATGATCTACTGCAAACTTCGAGCAAATACCCCTGGAACTCGAAGATATCATATTGTTCCTAATCAGGTGACAGGAGAAGAGGAGGACTGACAATGCATCTTGGTTTATGAAGGCAAAGAGAAGTCATCAATTGAAGAAGCCGGCCTTCGTATACTCCACCATCTCATGGAATCTGTGAAGGCAGGACACAAGGTAGCTGTTGTTATATCCAACGATACAGATGTCCTCGTCGCCCTGCTCTAGTACCTGCCCGTCTTTCTCCAACATGACCTGGAGGAACTGTGGGTGCGAGCTGAACTGGAGACAGTACTCGGTATGTGCTCCTTCATATCCTATTCCAGCGCCTGAGTCGTCGACTCTGTGTGGTACTTCCGGCTGTACACAGCCCTCCTGGATATGATCTCACAAGCAAAGTTGACAGGAATAAGGCCGCCTTGAAGGCAAAGTCAGAGAAGTTTTTTAAACACTTTGGGAAGTCAGCTACCCTCTCTCCAGTCGTGACCCGAAATTCCGAGCACTACTTAGTGAGAGTATTGAAAATGGGATGCAAAGCTTTAAATTTCTCTGATCTCCGGGCGGAGATATTCCATTTCAGCAAAGGGGCTTCTCTTCACAGCTTACCTTAGACTAGCCAGGGGTTTTTGCCTCATATCCAGCGTGTATACTTCAATGCTTACATAATGATGCAAACATTGGAGAGCCACTTCGACCATGAAAATGTTGAGTCACTGAAACCAGAGGATTGCTACTATGAGCACGATCAACAGCTTATACCAACAACATCATGGAAAACCGTCAAGGAACTTTGGTCAATCTTCTGATCATGTGCTAGTGTGCCATGTCAACTTTCCTCCTGTAGGATGGCGGTAGCCAAATGCGGCAAAATCTGTCGATGCAAGAGAACATCTCTCCATTGTAAGTTCAATTACTTGATAAGATAATCATTGCGTCAGGAAAAGTTGCCATATTCAGCGAGTTTATCATCTGTCCGTTAAGGTTGATAAATTTATGACTTACCTATTCGGTGAGTATTCTACCTTTACAAGGTAAATGATGAAACATGAGAGGTCGATGTGTACTGTAACTATTATATCGCATACCTGTGAGTGCATCTTTTATGTTTCACTGTTTAAACAAAAAATTAATCAAACCAATATGACTGACTTCTAGTTCGATAGTATTAGGATGTCATCTTATTCTTGGGTCTTATTGTCGACTTGGGTCGCCATTTTGGTGGCCGTCTTGGAATTATGCTAATTAGGTCACATCCAAATAGCATAGCAATGATGCCAATACCAGAAACATCATGGAAAACCTTAAGGAAATTTGGTCAGTCTTCTGCTCATGCGTTAATATGCCAGGTCAGCTTGTCCCTGTAGGGAGGCGATGGCCGAATGCGGCAAGTCAGTGCAAGGAAGCATCTCCCCATGCTTGTAAAAATTCAATTGCTTGATAAGATAAGCATTGGCCAGGAAAAGTTGCCATATTCAGCAAGTTTATCCTCTGTCGTGACTGCTTAAGTTCCGTTAAGGTTGATAAATTTGTGCCTTCTCTATTCGTTGAGTATGCTACCCAGAAATAAGATAATTTTGGACAGGTTTACAAGGTACTTGATGATACATGAAAAGTCGATGTGTACTGTAACTATTATATCGCATACATGCAGGTTCATCGCTTATGTCTCGCTGTTAAATTTATCAAATCGATATGACTGACTTAGTTCGATAGCATTAGGGTGTCATCTTAGTATTGGGTCTTATTGTTCACTTGGCTAAAATTAAGTAAAATATGGTCATTTTTAAACCCGGATCTAGAGCAACGAAACATATTAAAATGTTATTATGCATCAAAATACAATGTAAATAAGCCAAATTTATACGTTATGGTGCCCTAATAATGATTTGTTCCATGAAAACCAATATCGACATTCTGACCTTCTTTCGCCTAAATGAAAAACACGAATTGGGTTGTTCAGAGCAAAACGAACTTGAAAGAGGACACTCGTCTGTAGGTTTTGCTCTAAAAGAGTCATGTACAGGAACACCGCCAGGTTCTACACTACGACAAATTGGTGAATATAAGTGCCAACAAATCTGGATGCCGTGTTTAGCTATCAATCACAGCACGTTTTCATCCGACTTTCATCGTCAGTATAATTTGATTGTGAACGTCAAGTATCTTACAGAATTCTTCAAAAAAACGATTGATAATTTATCTCAAACGGACTCACGTTTATTTGGAGCTTCTCTATCAATCGACGCGTTAATCTGATGCATATAAGGAGACCACAATAAAGTGAAATCCAAATGACTCGCTGATCCGCATGATCAGTAGATATTTTCTTTGGAGTTATATTATTTCTTCGCTTTCCGCAGATGACGGTTAAGCTAGAAGACGGAAACAAATTGGTGGACGACATACAAGATCCCAGACAGCTTAAGAACACCCGTGAAGTTGTCGGAGACGAAATGTTCACGGTGGGTATGAAATCGCCATATACCTCTGTGACATCTAAGTATCAAAATAACTTTGATGAGTCAGTCAAGATCCTCTCTCAAAATAATAAATCATTTCATGGAATCATGCTAAATATCCTGGCCATACAGTATTGAGACTGAAATTTAAGGTGATATTCTACAAATTCGGACTGGATTTCTGGCAATATTCTATAAAGTCAGTGTTGCGATGTAAAACGATAATGTAATGATACATACTGATTATTTTGATGAGGACTGTATACAACATTCAGGCCTCATGACAATCACCGCTAAAACTGAAATGTTTTTCCATCTTTTGTATTCTTCTATGGAATGTGTCATATCGAAACTAGAATGGAACGTAAATCATGTAGCTGTACATGTTCTGCTGGTCTGTATCTACCACGCAGTGTAGTTTTGCAGATTGTACTAACTTAAGAATACTTCCGTTTGCCTAATTGATCAAGTCGGATGAGCAACGTAATAATATATTGGTTAAGTAAACTGGACAGACCCATAGGCAGACTATATCTTTGTTTTACTAGCACACTGTTTTAGACTCCAATTATACTATAAACTCTGAGCTTCTCCACTTATATCGGACTTTAAGGTAATCAATTTCTTTGACATTTGTACGATTTATCAATTTCCAATTAATTTCTGTCTGCTGTTAGTTAAAGGTTTTGGCAAGGGAGTTGAAAGCTCGTTAAATTGCATTTACTTTGAGATATTCTGGTTTTGTAGTATGTGGAATGACGTGAATATGGGATACCGAGACCATGGCATTTAACTTTCACCATTGTCATCTATTTTCCCTTTTTCAGACACTGTCGGCCAAGGGGGTTGTTGCTAAGAGACTCTTCAAGAGAATGTGATCGCATGTGGACGAATTCACTATTTATGTGCAGTCCTTCGAAAAAACAAACTTGTTCTTTATACAGAAAACGGATACAAGGCCTTTGTGTATGATAATACTTCATATCACAGATTTTTCTTAATATATGCTGCGTAATAAATAATATATCTGATTATTCTAAGATTATTTAATGCGTTTCTCGTATTTAAGAAAGTTGTCGGTGCTTTTCACGTTCAATAATAAAATTAAAGACAGCATTTTGAAACAACCTTCGGCGACTAGATATCAATACTGTAAAACAGTCCATGTCGTTTCTCGTCACCCCTCAGGAAAATCAGTCAAATACTACAGCAACTGTAGCATCCACTATTCTTTCGTAAAAACTATAAATTTAGCACAAAATAGGCTTGGAAAAAGGTTGGCGGTTAAGAGAGACTAGAATGATGCGAAATGAAAAGCTAGAAATTGAATATCATATTTAATGTGAAAATCAACTTATTTCTGTTACCTCATTTAACTTGGGCGATAACAGTCAAAGGTGATGGGGTCATGAAAAGACGTGATCTGAGAAAACAAAACTCAGATAACACCCACACACACGCACACACGCATGCACGCACACGCAGACTGCATCCTCGCTAGCCAGGATAACTACATTCTGACGCGACATTAAACCTTAATTCTCTCTCTGTCCCTCTCTTCTGAACTTCTGTACATATTATCATCAACATAGGAGGCTAGTGTTCGTAAGTCATATATTTGCATCGCGCGATTGGCGAACTTTGAACAGAACGCCGACATACTTTCTCATCATCCTCGTTATGTTAAGTTTAATATTTGTGGATGCCCTCATAACGAGGTAGCCGACCACATGCAATGTACACGTATAGGTGTGAAATTATAGCGGAGTATCTGGATAGCAGTCATATTACCCGTATACCGATATTCTGACTGGGTGGGAGTCGAAATACATCGCAATGATCACCAGGGATTATCAGATTCACATTGTTTCTAAATCTGAGCCACGTTTTTACTGAATGTCCATACGGGCACCTTGCATGGCACATCCACACGCCTCTTAGAATCAATCTGTTTGGAATTAGTGACATCGCTTGAACAGTGGTGATGATTTCATAATCTGGTTAACTTGCCAACTTAAAATTGATGTTTACTGATCGCCATATATTAGCAACAATTTACAATAAATTTACAATTCACGAGTAAACTGTTCTAGGAATGCAAACCCATAGTCAATACACTTGTACAGTCTGTAAGGTCCGATTCCACCAGTTCAATTCCCACATCGTTAACATATAAGTCGGAGAAACTCTTTGTGTTGCCAGCAACCATTTTCGGTTTTAATAGTCGAATATCTCATCCCGCACTGGAATAATCAATTCCAACCATGTATATATCCAGTGGGGTAGATTCAATGACGTTGGCTCTTGCATGGCATCACTTAGTAACACTGTTCATATTGGACAGGATGCATTCCAAGAAGACTGCATGAAAAATTTTAATCACTATCTCGTTTCATTTCGACTGCTGGTCGTAAGAAACTAGTACTATTCGAATTAACGTGAAGGCGAATATTTACAGGAGTTATTTTCGATATCTCTTCGACCGTCAAAAATACGTCTCAGTAAGAACCCGTTTAAGCCGTGAAGGCAGACACTGTGTCATCCGATGTACAGAATCTGGGGTCTAACTTAAAATCTCCCCTTTTCACTTTCTCCTAAATAACTATATGGGTTATAATTTCATCTGGTATTTTTTTATTCTACATTTGTCACATGCAAGGAAGTAATGAATTGTCGCTTTTCTCCTAACCTGGTTCCTTCACGATTTAACAATATCCGGTCTTGAACCACTATGACAATCTTTGCAGCTCGTATTCGGGTACTTAAAATACTCATGGGAAAAGCTATATCCGGCTAACTGTTGTGCCAGTGTACTTGCATGTATATAATTCAGTACATTAAACATTCGTTAGCCCCAGAAGAATTATCTGGCAATTATGTACTTCTACAGAGCAAATCGCCCCGGGCTGAGAATCCCTCATTTATATGCGTACTAAAATGGTACATGTATGTGCTTAATCGTGTATAGATACTGTATGTTATTTATTAACAAATAATGCCGGCACTCCTGTTGGGAGTATTATCGATACTGGCATCGTGCTGATGAAAAAATATTGGTTCGTGGCACCACAAAAAAAGACAATACATATTTATCTGTAACTCTGATCTTCATGTGAACTCTCCTTTGGTAGCCAAATGGCAAGAGCTTTTGTATAATATCAAATAGTGCTGTAATGCTTCTCGTGAGCATTGCAACCTCTTCTCTCTCACCACAACCATTTAATGTACTTGTATGGACTTTTCGTCTGAAATAAAAAGTTATTATTATTATTATATTTCAAGGATAACATGTGCAATGCCATCTATTCATACAGATTGCCAATTGCGATTTATATATACAATATATCTTTTTTAAGCAAAACTGTCTGTCAGTCATGTGCCCATATCACCGTGTAGCTATATCCAGTCCGTGTTCATGTATAACTAACTGCAGATGTGAACAAAAGTTGTCGATGGATAATATCCGTTACACGTTTTCGTCGTATATATCTATCGACCGGAAAGGAAAGCGTACATGTGTAGATAATTTACTGTTGGTTTAGGTTAGACGACACCATTAAAATTCCTCACTTATTATGTAGTAAATTTGGCCAGCACATCTCCAGAAAACACTATTCCAAATATTTCGTTGCAACAAATGGCTTACCTTGTTCCGTCAAATTTATCAAGAATTCGAACATATCATGAGCGGGTCGTTTTCGAACCAGTCGCCATGACAGAAAATCACCCCGCAGAAACTGAAAATGTCCTAAAACACCATGGAAGAACCCGACTAAAAGCTACCACAACGTTGCTGTCTGCAGACACTGCTCTAGCCTTTTGTATATTTTTCTTTGTCAAATAATCCAGATTTTATTTTAAATATATATGATACCAACCTTTCCTTCCCGGAATGCATAACAGCGAATCAGTGGACGTTTTCTGCGGTATTTCATATTCTATGCACAATTAATAGTGGTGTTAAACCTTTAACAAACACGGGGTAGAGAAATGAAAAAAAATGTCAGACTAGAATTGTGTATATATGGTACATTAATTGAATATATATTCAGAACATTCGAGAGAGCCAGTGCCGCACCACTCTCGATTTAATCCGCAATTATTTTTATTCATTTTTCCAATCGTTTATTTTGGACAACGTAAGTTGTAGCTGTAATATACAAGCTAGTAACCGATCATCTGGTCGATACTAGCATTTGAATTGTGATATGCTCCAGATCTAGTGGGAAAATTACTATTTGAGAAGTAATTCCTTGTTTACTGCGGCAATGAGTCTAAGTTTGATCACAAAGGCCGTAGGCTTGAGTGATCAAACGGACAGGTTGTGTCCAACAACTTTGAATGAGCCTCTGCGGAAGAAAACCCTTTCTCCAACTTCATTTGGCTCCATGATGTACGGCAACAGGATGTACAAGAAGATACAGGCAGACATTACATTGTGATATCCATTTCAATCCTTTTACCCCTTTGGGCGAGTTCAACTAGGCCCACGAAAAAAATTATGACGTCCTATAATCCACACCGAATCGGTTGTAGGGTAGCATCTATTGGAATTAGATGCCACCTGGGATTCCTTCTTTATATGTAATAATGTTATTTGGTAGAACACATGCCGTGTGGCAGAATTTGGCATCTAAGACAGGCGCTACAGATACAAGTTCATGGTTGCAATATATGAATCCTTGAAATTGTTGGTTTATCTACTGGGCCTGCTTACCCAGTGGAACACGAATAGAATTAGGTATACGATAACTACTATCTTACATTTAAAATGCATGGTGTTACTCGTCAGTGGTGAGATTTCAAGCGTCTGATCCGTCATTCATAATTCAGCCGTCGTCCATTAAAGAATATCCGCGTCCATAATCCAAAGACCTATTCCATATGCAATATAACAGTATTAGCAGCAAATTCAAAAAGACAATCATAGTATACATAAACATAGGCTTGTTTTCTGCAAGAGAGAAGCGCTTTCACAGTTTCCAATGATGCCGGCAAGACATCATGATGCTCCAAAAATATCAAATCAGTATCGCTGATCAGTATTCTTAATCCAAAATATTCGTTGTAAAGTCGTCATCTAAAGAATGGTGTATCTCAGTCACGCTTTGATTGCGGCTGTTCATATGAGTACAATGAGGATCTTGAAGTACATGGGTTCATACGGCCCCTAGCCCCTTGTTGATATTGACAATGGCAGGCAACATATGGCGTAAAAATCAGGTAAAATTGATTTATTTCTGCCTAGGTAGTGATACAAAGTTAAATGCAAAAATCATAGTGCATATGAAACACACCAAACAGTTTGAGAAAAAATTGAACATTTATTTTGGAGAAACGGCCATAACTTATTTTCCTCGATAGATAATATCTTGCGTGTCATCAACAAAGCGCGATGTACATTGTAGAAAGTATGATTTGTTACCTGATTTGTGTACAATAAAAATACACCCTCACGTGCCATTACGTAAATCGCAAATATTCCGGGTAATTGCTTATATCGGTCTTGCATTCAGGCTCAAGATGGGAAGGGGGGGAATCCAGAACATCAGGTTGGTGCAGGAAGCGGAATGAACCAGGTAGGTTGTAACTAAAACAACCCACCATTGATTTTTTGGGGTCCAAGATTATAATCAGGACTTGTCTTCCAGCGAATATTGTCATTGTCATTTGTCCTTTGTGGCGGCGAATAATAGGAAACATGGTTTTCTGAAGATATGCTCAGCCAATGTACGAGATATTAAGTAAGGTCGTTTCTTTTGTGGTTTGAGGCCTACAACCGTGATCTAATTTGTTCTGTCGCTAGTTTCCTTTTCTCTTTATGCTAATTCCAGTGTTATATATAGCAGTTCAATTTCTAAGAACTGGCGGATCCATTCTGCTGAATGCTCAATGATTTTACAATGAAGCGTTCCTTAGTATGGATTGTGAACCCCAATTAACGTTATAACAACTATTCACGAAAGAGAATACATGTATAATGAAAATACTTAATACAATGATAATTCTAAAATTAGATTACTCCGTCATCAGTTAAGATAATTAAGCGGCAATTATTTAATAGACATGTATTTCTATCTTTTAGTTGTTGTACGGAGCTTTGTCTAATAAGATATCAGTTTGAAACAAGCCCATTAGGCACGTGCCGCAAAATGTCAATGCGTATCGATTTTGCGGAAAGGCGTAGGTCTCTCGGTTATCGGTCTGGTGGAAACTATCGGAGAAACGTACATATATTTGAGGAGTATAATCACTCAAAACTCAAGAGTATATGCGGGATATTGGCACACAAAAAATGGCACTAACCTTAAGACAGTTGGTTTTACTGATTTTTGCATGTAAGTATTTCTCTTTTTTCCTATTTCGGCTTACTATAATTGTTTGACAAAGTCGTCTTCAATAATTCGTCAGCCTCTGGAAATTGTCATACGCAATTCTAGAATGCGAATATAGGTTATTATTACAAGTGAGTCAGTGAATTAACATAAAATAACCGACTGATTTCAGAATAACAATTTTGGTAAACCGTAGTAACTAATGTTGCAAGGTCGGTCCTCGTTCAGAAATAGGAAATACAACCTTCAAACCTGGTCGGTATGGAATACAAGTTTTTGCTGTTGTTCTGAATCCTGCACTAGCAGTGCCTTCAGGCTTAAAGGGTCGGGGTAAGACATGGCGCTTCAATTTTATATTTAACAATCGCAATTTTCCTTTTTCGGAAACAAACTTCAAATGTTTAACCTCAATTTCTCTTCTGGGTCATAACTTCCGAGAATTTCCGAATTGCAAATTAATGTTCAAATATTTTCGTTTATTTTATTGCATTTTGTCCAACCGTCCATCAGTTACACCGTATGCATGACGTGTGCTGCGACAAACACCCCACCAATTTCATTACGTCTCTTTTCAACACAGTGAGACTAAAAAAACTGCAACTCTTAGATTATTGCACGAAACAAATCGTGCCAATTCCTTCACCTTCACCAGTCAGAGTTGAAGAAAATGCACTGAGATTCTCATATGCAAATAAAGCCATTGCTGGCATAGATGGTATACAACTAGTTATATACTGTGTCTTTCTTTTTGCAATAGTTTTACACCAAATATTCAGGAGGAGCTGAGTTTATAACCCTGGTCACTCTCACCGCATAGCATGTTTTAAGTTAACTTTTTGGTG